>VNJO01011083.1:0-147212 GCA_008042535.1 Drosophila tani | reverse complement strand
ATTGGGACAAAATTGCATCTCACTTGCATCAGAGATGCACACCTAGCTATATTGCAATATTGGGACAAAAAGGCATCTCACTTGCATCAGAGATGCACATTCCCCAGAAACTGGCCATCTACAGCCGGCAGGGACTGATCCTCTCTAGAAACAGGCCATTTTCAGCTTGCCGTTCCTAATCTTCTCCAGGAACTGGTCATTTACAGCCGGCAACACCAACATAAATAGATCTGCATCTCCGACAGAAGCCTCTGTAAATGTAGTATCCCCAGGTGTCCGATGCCAGGTAAGTAAAATTGTTTAAAATAATAATACAGAATAAATAAATATGGACAGTCTGTGGATCTAGGATCCCATGGAGCTGCCTCAGCACCTGTTTACCAGCTGCAAAGATACTGACCCTCGTACCCTCTAACCAAAAACTGAGCGGAGTTTATCAAGAAGATAAAAGTCCACACTTTAAGACTGATTTAAAATAAATGGTTCTCAATAAAAAAAATATTAAAAAAATAAATAAAATAAAATAAATAAATATGAAGCGTCTGTGGATCTAGGATCCCGTGGAGCTGCCTCAGCTCCTGTTCACCAGCTGCAAGAACACTAACCCTCGCACGGAGTGAATCGACCAGATAAGTCCACACTTTAAGATGCCATAAAAAAAGAAATAAAAATAAAATACAAAATAAATAAATATGAATCAGATCCAGCAGGGAATGCACTTTTCCCAGAGCTACAAAAAGATCAAGAGATCCAGATTTTAGATTTAGTTCCTGTACAAACTGCTATCTTTTAAGCTCTTGACACACTTTAATTAACACTTTAAAATAAATGGTCCATAATAAAAGAAATAAAAATAAAATACAAAATAAATAAATATGAAGCGTCTGTCGATCTAGGATCCCATGGAGCTGCCTCAGCACCTGTGCAACACCACACTGGTTCACTTTATGAATCCGGAAACCCCACTTGAAACTTTTAAATTAAGACTGATTCAAAATAAATGTTAAAAAAAAGGAAAAAAAAAATAGCTTGGGCAGCTCACCCTTTGGCAGGTGAGGACGGACTGCGCATACCGCTGGCCCGTCTGGGCTATTTATAGTGCCGAAAGTGACGTTTGAGTCTCTGGGCCTACTTGGATTTGGATTTTGACAGCTTGTCGAGTTCTTTTCAAAGTGTGACCATATGTAAACTGAAAAACCGTTAAATCTAAAGATTCCGGGATTATATAAAAGTAGCTAAAGAAAATAGAGGGAAAAACGAAGGGAAAATAAAACTAGGCCTTACTTATTTGGCTTTGGATGGTAGCTAATCGGAAAGTAACTAAAATTCCTATGGAAAATGTGCATTTGGTTTATTACAAGACTACTGACTAATTGCTGAGGACGATGGCAAAAGACATTCAACGATTAGATTGCAGTTGGCTTTCTCGGTACGCGATTACAGGTAATAATATTTACCTGGCGCTAACCCCGATAACAATCGGGTTCTTTGTCCGGTGAGGTCCATCAGGAACTACATACATACCATTTTTGTAGCCCCAAAAAGCCAAAACCAATTAAAGACTCGATAACTTTGGTAAGATCTTTAGAAATAAAACAGTTTCACACTTTCAATCGGCCAGAAGACGACTTATGACAAAAAATTATTAAAAATAAGTGAAGGTCAAATAAAAATAATAGCATATTTCATCAGTTCCTGCGCACTAGGTACTTAAATTGAGTAAGTAAAATGCAGGATCTGTGGTAAAACCCCCAGATAAATCCTTAGAATGCGGGGGAAGCTAAAAAAAAAACACTTGGGACTTAAGGCTACGTTTGCTCTGCTTAGGGAAGGGGCGGAAGACCCTAACACAGGCCCATCTTGTGCGAAATGAACTGCACAAAATCGCTGCGGTACAGGATCTGGGGATCGTCCTCGGTGGCCAGCTCATCCACCTGTCGCAGGTCCGTCCACTTCCACAGCAGCCGGCCCCAGTAGCTGTAGCGGAACGAGGCGAAGATCTCGGTGACCTTGTTGCCGGGTATCTGGTCCTTGTAGTACGACTCCTTGTTCTTCACATTGAAGTAGTACTTCTGGTTGCGGGAGCGCGAGTGGGCCGACACATAGTTGGGGGTCAGCTCGCGGAACAGCAGCAAACCACCGGGCACAAAGAACTTTTTGTCGTCCAGCGCAAAGCCAAAGCGCTTCGAGTTATCCTTGAGTACATAGCGACGCATATCCGCGAAGAACTCATCGAGGTCGCTGAGTGGAAAGAAGGGCTTGCTGCGGAGTGCGCCAAACGTGCGCTCCTTGCGGTACGGCTTGTTCAGGCTGCGAGCGTACTTGTCGCACATGCTCACCCGCTCCCGGAACGGACGCCGCCGGATATCGATGCCGCCCAGGCAGATCCCATCGATGATGTGCAGGGCCGCCACGCGCTGAATGGTCCTGCCCTCCCCATAGAACTCGTACACGATCTGGCCAAAGAAAATGGAGCGCGGCTGCACCTCGAACTGCGTTTCCACCAGCTCCCACTTCTTGTGCTCCGTGTAGCGCAGCAGGCAACCCCGCGAGCGGCACAAGAACAATGTGCAGGCATTGATGTTGGTCTCCTCGCGGCCCACGGGCACAAAGTACCAGTCGGGGACGTTCTGAACGGCATTGTCCAGCATGGCCACGCCATTTAGCTCAGCGGCAGCCACATTCATCCAGGTGCGATCCTGCGCCCAATCCGCGAGGAGCTCCTCCAGCAAACGCTCTGTGGGCTTGACTTCGGGCGCCTGGCGCAGCTTATCGGGGAGATTCCAGCGCTTGAGGCACTCCATACGCACCTCCCCCTGTCGCAGCTCCTTCAGCTCTGGGTTCAGGGCAAAGGCGGCGATCTTCTGCAGGCCCACAATCTGTTTCTTGCCAATGACATTGTTGGAGCCAATGATGTAGCGCAGGAAGTCCTGGTCCCCGATCATCTCCGAGTTACTGAAGATCTCCTGGACGTCCGACTCGCTCTCCGCCTGCTCGTTGAGCATGTGATTCACCGCGTTCAGGTAGGCGGTAATGGCCGCCGTCTCCGTGTCCTTGCGTTTGTACTTGCAGACCAGATACCGCTCCGAATTGGCCGGCCGACTGCTATTGGGCTTGATGATGGCGATCTGGTGGAAGCACTTGTACATCAAATAAACCAAACCCACGCTGAACGGTGTAAACAAGTCAAACACCTTGCACACGAAGCTGCCGTTCTCGCGCAGGATCTTCAAAGCAGTAAGAAACTGGCAGAGGTACAGCTGCTTGGAGAGGATCTCCTGGATATTCTCCTGTCCCTCCACCGAGAAGCCGCCGTCGGCCATGGCAAAGTGTACGCCCTGCGGCGTATGGCGACGGATGTACTCGTTCAGCGAGTCCTGGTTGGCCGCATCGAATATGTTGCCATCCTCCTTGACCCCGTAGAACGCATCAAAGGACTCGGGCGAGGCGGCAAAGAACTTTTCCAGCTTAAAGTCATTGGCGCCGCGCAGCGTAAAGCCGAATCCCTTGGCCTCCCAGGATTTGCGGAACAGCACGTACTCGGAGAAACCGCCAGGGCCTGTCCCAAAGGATAAGAAAATACAAAGGAATATTTAGTTAAGACGGAAATGCATGTTCAAGGACTTGTAAGTTGTTTAAAAAGTGAGAAACTTTAGTTTTATTCAAGCCTGATGAAAAAATCGATTGCAATATCGATACTATCGATTCTTTTTATTTCGAATCGAATCGATGTATCGTAAACCATTCATTTCTTTTTTTTTTATGTTCTGGAATTTGCTTTTATGTTATATGTTATGTTATTCACTTTTTATGTTATAAAACGAATTCTTTCGTTATTTATGTTTTAAAAACGTATCACTTTTCTTTATTTATATTAGAGAAATGTATTTTTGGTTTGCTCTTTATATGTATCAGTATATGGATCTCCATGATTTGTTTTCTATAAATAAAAAAAATTATATAAATCTCTTTTTTTTTCGATTTAATCGATGTTTTTTTCTAAAATATCGAAAAAAATCGATTTTTTCCCAGCCCTAATAGCTGGCACAAAAAGGGGGTTCACCTGCACACATGTCCGTGAAGTAGAGCAGCTCGTCGGGAGCCACCAGCGGCTGGTCGTTGGTGTCGCGGGGATTGGTGAACATGTAGTCGCACATGGAGTCTATGTTGGCCATCTTGACGGCGGCGCGATTGAGGAAGATGGAGCTGCGTATGGTCTCGAAGGGATTGCAGCGCGAGCGTGCTCGCCTCTTTTCGCTGTCGTTGAGATCGTCAAAGACCGTCTTGGCCTCGAGGATGCGATGCAGGATCTCCGGGTCGCAGTAGAGCGTCTCGTCGTCGAGCGTGCGCTTCTTTGGGCCGACCACCACATGTCCCAGCAACTGGTCGATGTTGTAGGCCAACGCACCGCCGTCCAGGTTGGTCAGCCAGAGCACTGGCTCTGGTATGTCCAGCTCCTCGCTGTTGGGATCCCACTGGCCAGCCCCCGACTGCGGGTCCAGCTTGAGGCCAAAGCCACGGCGTCCGTCCTGCTGCACCGCGATGATCGGCTCGAGGCGACCCTGGTTGCTCTTGCCCAGACCCTTGTCGTTCTCGTAGCCCATCTTCATCATCATCTCCATGGCCTTGTTCGAGTAGCTCTTCGACCACTCCCGCTTGATCTTCTTGGGCGTGGGCTCCGAGTTCTCATCGTCGGAGGGTTCGTCCACCATCTTGCCGGCTTGTGGCTCCTCCTTGTCGCTTCCGGTGGCACTGAGATCTGGGGTCGCCAGTGGTGGGAACGCTTGCAACGGCTTGGGGATAATTTTGTTTATGATTTTTGGTATATGCACCTCGCGTGCGACCGTCCGCCGAATGCCGCAAAATACCAAACGCGTGCATTGGCGCATGGCAAGGGATTTTAGGTCCTCATTGGCGTAAAATACCACAAATACCGCAAAAAATACTTGGCCTTTGGCTACCGTAAATACCGCAATAACGCGTTTCGGGGAAGTCGAATTCCGAACTAATATATTTTTCAAACCGTTTTTTTGCGCTATAAATATTATTATAATTATTAAATTATATTATCTTTGTTGTATTATATTTAAGTATAAGCTGCTGTTGCTTAAAAACAAATCAAGTGCAGTTTTCTTCAAGCATTTTGTATAATTCATTCATTTCGGTAGCAGAAATTCACTTCACTTTAAATTCTATAAACTTACAAACGGAAAAATCGATGCACTTAGTAAATAACTATAGATATTTGTAGTTTGGAACTCAAATTAATTTCAAATTTCACGTTTTAACCGAAAAAAATATAGAAAACCTTAAATAGTAAATAAAAATTACTTCAATAATGCCAGGACATCTTCCTACATCTTCTCGTAGGTCTCGCTGTACGGACAGGTGAGGCAGGTGTGCGTGTAGTTGTCCTCCTCCTCGTTGTAGGTGTCCGGCCCGAACTCGTGCTCGTGGATGGCGTGCGTCTTCTTGGTGTAGACGCTGCTGCGCACCTCCATGCGGAGCTGCTTCATCTGCTTGTTGTACTTGCGCGCCTTGCCCACCTCGCGCTTCTCTTCGCGGCCCTCGTGCTGGCGCACCAGCTCCTCCTCGCTGCCCCACACCTCCAGGGCGCGCTTAAGGACCTGCTGGTGCAGGTACAGCTTCATCTCGCCCCAGCGCACGTTGTGCGGATTCTTGCGGCTGATGTAGCGCAGCGGCGGCTCACGCTTGTCGAAGTCACAGTCCTTCAGCAGGTACTCTGCCTTGGCCTCCGTGCGGGTGATGAGGGCGTGCCGGTCCTCGTTGTCCCGACACTTGTCGCACACGGGATGCCCAAAGTTGTTGAACAAGTAGGAGTCGACGAACGGGTCACCGCAATCGGCGCACTCCTCGTAGTGCACCGGAATGGCAATGCCGTCGTCTACGATAACCGGGGCCCCATCCTTGGATGACTTCTCTCCGGCTTCTGTCCCCGGTCCGGCCGGCAAGACAGGCTGCTCCAGGAGAAAGCCACCGCCGCTGTCAATGTACTTGGTGCCCTGCACCTTGATCACGGCAGTTTGTCCCTTGCCCAAAACAGCCTCTGGATGGGCGCCATCCTTGTTGCTGCCAGGAGAAGAGGGTTCTGAACATGGCGTACATCTTAAGGAGGGCGCACTCACCTGGCCAGATCCTTATAGGGATGCGCCACAAGCTTGGCTTCTCGCAACTTTTGGGCCTTCGCTTGATTCCTCTCGATACGCGCTTTCTGCGCATTGGTTAGCTTTGAGCCACTGGGAGCCGGCGGAGCAGCTGCATCTGCTGTGGCCACCTCCTCGGACATATTGGGAATTTCACAAGTTCTTTAAATCTAATACAAAATTAAGCGCGCTAGCAGAAGTTCCAATTTATAAACGATTTCTTCCTCTTTCCGATTTAACAGTGTGACCGCAGTATTATCCACACAAAATGACGGTTCCTTCTAATATACCACTTTTGGTAGGAAATATACCATTTAATACCAATATAACATGGAATTTTAGCCACCTGTGGTCACATTGTTGTTGTGGCCGGAAAACATGCAAAATAAACACTTGAAACTGCTGCTGCGATGTCTCCTGGCCCTGCCCCTCATCCTACTCGTGGACTATTGCGGCCTGCTGACCCACCTGCACGAACTGGACTTTGAGCGCCACTTCCACTATCCGGTGAACGATGACGGCACCACCGCGGCCACCTCGGGCGTGGGCAAGTACTCCTATTTGCGAGTGCCCGCATTCACGGCAGAGGTCCAAGTGGAGCCGCCCCGCCTAACGCTGCTGATAAAGAGCGCCGTGGGAAATGTGCGGAGACGTGAGGCCATTCGGCGCACGTGGGGCTACGAGGGCCGTTTCTCGGATGTCCATCTGCGACGCGTCTTCGTGCTGGGCAGCGCCGGCGAGAGCGAGAAGGACGTGGCCTGGGAGTCGCGAGAGCACGGCGACATCCTTCAGGCGGACTTTGTCGACGCGTACTTCAACAATACGCTGAAGACGATGCTGGGAATGCGCTGGGCCAGCGAGCAGTTCAATCGCAGCGACTTCTACCTGTTCGTGGATGACGACTACTACGTTTCGGCCAAGAATGTGCTGCGGTTCCTCGGTCGAGGGCGGCAGACGCATCAGCCGGAGATGCTCTTTGCCGGCCATGTCTTCCAGACATCGCCGCTGCGGCACAAGTTCAGCAAGTGGTATGTCTCGCTGGAGGAGTATCCCTTTGATCGCTGGCCCCCATACGTCACCGCCGGCGCTTTTATGCTCTCCCGCCAGGCACTGCTCCGGCTGTACGCGGCCAGCGTCCACATACCGCTCTTTCGCTTCGATGACGTCTACCTGGGCATTGTGGCGCTGAAGGCGGGCATTCCGCTGCAGCACTGCGAGGACTTCCGCTTCTACCGGCCAAAGTACAAGGGTCCGGACAGCTACAGCGCGGTGATAGCCTCGCACGAGTTCGGCGACTCTGCGGAAATGGAGCGCGTGTGGAACGAGTGCCGATCGGCCAACTACGCGTAGCAGAGGATCCTCGATCCGATCGAGAGTGTACATATGGATGAGTCATGACCTCGAAGTCCCGCCTTATTGAATGACATTATCTAGATAGGTTAGTGACATAATTTCATTCATGGACCATTTAATTTAAACATACATATCTTAAGCTTGTATTGTATAAAACTTAACTTCAGCTTCTAAGTTTTATAAGAAGAAAATCAAAATAAGCTAAGATTCTATATGGTTTTCTAATTCTTGTTCATTAGTTCAGTTCTAGTTATGTTCAGTTAATTGTTAATTACAAAAAAATAAATATAACTATTGCAGAAAGGAAAGCTGTGTTTATTAATTAAATTCAAAATAACGGAACCAAAGTCAAAAATGTTCGATATTTCGGAACTAGTAAAAGTTCCAGCTTGAGTTAGTTCGATAAATCGATTGACGGCTCCAAGTCGATAGTCCTAGACAAACAGGTGGTATCGATGCATCGAATGCGAAATCGATTTTATTTCCAGCTCTACCCCAGCGTAAATAACTATAAATTTCGGTTCGGGTTGTTGTTCTTTTTTTTCGTTCGTTAATAGCACGCTAAAACAAATACCCGAAGGTAAATACCGATCAGCTGAACAGCAGGTGATAATGTGAAAAGCCCGGGGAGATGCACAGGGGGAAAACCCAAGCGGCGCATGGCCAGGAAAAATCTGGGCCACCGAGCAGCGCAGTCCCCGATCGAAAAGTTACGGCCAGCGATAACAAGATAAAAAGTACTCACGTACAGCGGTACAGTGGAGCCCGAAAGAGATTGAAAATTAGGAAATACTAGTTAACTGTGAGAAAACATGACGCATTGTTTGCATTTGTAAATGTGAGTGTGTGTGCGCGAATGCGCGGGTTCCGTGTGTGCTTATGTGTGTGTGGGCAGTAAAATACGCGTTAATTAACCAATTTTACAGTGGAAAACATTCCGTGAAACGGAAGCGTTTTTTCTTGTACTTTCCGTTCGGCAATGCGTAATGTGCTCGAAATAAACAAAAACAATCGGGAGGGGGCACTTATTTCACCAGCGCACACGCACACAAACGCACCACTGCCCCGCCCCGCCGCCACCACCGCCCTTCTACTCCTATGCCGATATCGATATTAGCGATAACCGATAGAGCCTCAGGTCTAACATATGCAATTACCACCGTCCGTTTTCCTGCTGGCCAGGCCAAGCAGGCCAGCCTGTTTTCCCCGTAAAAAATTGTGTAATATCCCGCGGCGGCCGTCCGTCCGGTTTTCATTTTCGCCGGAAAACATGGCAATATGCAGCGAGAGTGGGTTTAATTAGGGACTGCCTGTTGTTCTTTATTTTTCCGCCGCTTTTCTGCCTGTAAGTCGATTTGCATGCAATTTGAATCGAGTGCGAGAGATCGATCGGTAGCTCGAGGTTTTGGATCTGCATACAATTTGTATAAAAAGCTCCAACAGCTAGAGCTATGCTATAGCTACACTTGGGGAAAACTCGGTATTTAATTGATATCGGAGTTTAATCAAGGATATTATATTCCCTGGAAAATTAAGTTTTTATTTTATAAAGTTTAGATTTTTTAAATATTATTATTTTAATTTTAATTTTCCATCCAAAAAAAGCAAATACCTGAGTTTCCGCAATATTTCTTCAAGTTTATTTTGACTTCCGCTGCCATTTTATCGGTCTTTATCTGGTTCCACTTTTCTTTTTATTTTCCTGCTCTTTTTTCCCCATTTTTTGTTATTTTTGTGCTGGCACAGCGAATGATTTATGGCAAAAAAGCTTGTAAGCGTAGGTGCGGGCTCAGAACTCTCAATTCTGATGTCATGCTTTTATCCCAAAAGAATTCATGGAAAAATATGAAGCAAAGAGGAGCAGTGGTAATTGATAGGGAATCCCCAAAGAATTCAATTTATAATAAATAATTTCGATTTAGTTATTGTAGCTGAGATCCCCATAGAAAAATCACTAAAGATAAGCGAAGCTTTCACGAAGAATTAACGATTGAGACTATCGATATTATCGATACTCGATACATTATCGATACTTGTTTATTTTATTAAATTAACTCGGAATTGACTATAAGATTTAGTGTTTTTAATTGTATTAACAATTGAGACTATCGATATTATCGATACATTATCAATACTTATTTATTATAATAAACTGAGAATTGACTATAAATTAGTTTCTTGGTAATTTAATAAGTGTTTTTAACTGTTTTTTAGACCCCTGCATTTTTAAAATTGCACAATTTTTTGCCGCTTTTATTTATAATCATTAAAGGATTATTTAGTACTCAATCAGACCTTTAATTTCCTGTCTGGTTTCTAAGCAAGCGTATTTAATGTTTAATTAATTAAAAACAAGCTTTATAATATGGGAAATAATTGAGAAAATACTAAAGGAAAATATAGAAAGAGAAACTACCATTATAAATATTTAGAAAATTCTCTTTTAAGGGGCCCATCCACAGTAGAACATGTTGGCCGAGCCGCTCGGCGAGCCAAAATTTTCTCGTCCACCAACTAGTGCCAACATGCTCGCAAACATCATTTGGTGTCAAATCTTTGAGCAGTGAACATGGCAACGGAAAATGACAGCGCCACTGTAATAGCACTTTTGGCAATTAATGTTTGCTTGGAAAAGAAGAAAAATAAAGAGGAAGTGCAAAAACGGAAGCACAATATGTGCTTCCCACGCAGCGTTCCTTAAATTCTTATTTTTATAAGAATCGCTTTTTGTGTACCACAAAGATTGCTCATTTTGCAAGCAATGTATAAATTCTTGCATAAATTGTTTTGACATTTTTGACAGCGCTCGCACGTGTTTTCACTTCAAACGTTTGATTCAAGTGATGTTCGTGCCAGCGTTGCCATCCATTGTCGAGCATGTTGTTGCGAACACAAGCAAGATAGAATCATTTCTATTTCGTTCGAGCGGCTCGGCCAACACGAAATTTGTACGCGAGCACTGCCACTAACGATGAAAATTGCGTCGAGCACAACATGCTCGGCCAACATGTTCTACTGTGGATGGGCCCCTTTAGTCACTAAAAATTAAGAAATGATGATCCTCAATCAATCTTAAATAATAATTAAACCCCTTTAATTTCTCTCTCTCTCTTTCAGTTAGAGATCCGACCAGAAACCAAAATGCTTTCGCTGCAGAACCAACGGCAACCGAAGACCACCCCCCTGGTGGACGACTATGAGATCTCGGACACGGTGCTGGGGCTGGGCATCAACGGAAAGGTGGTCCAGTGCAACCATCGCCGCACCAAACAGAACTATGCCCTCAAGGTGCTGCTGGACAACGAGAAGGCGCGCCGCGAGGTTGACCTGCACTGGCGGGTGAGCGGCTGCCGGCACATTGTCAACATTATCGATGTGTACGAGAATACGTACAGCGGGCGGAAGTGCCTGCTGGTCGTAATGGAGTGCATGGAGGGCGGCGAGCTGTTCCAGCGCATTCAGGACAAGGCGGACGGGGCGTTTACGGAGCGGGAGGCGGCCCAGATAATGCACGAGATCTGTGCGGCGATAGACTATCTGCACAGTCGGGATATCGCGCATCGCGACCTCAAGCCGGAGAACTTGCTGTACACCACTTCCCAGCCAAATGCGATCCTCAAGCTGACGGACTTTGGCTTTGCCAAAGAGACATTCACCAATGACACGCTCCAGACGCCCTGCTACACGCCCTACTACGTGGGTGAGTGCTCAAGCTGTAGCTTCCTAATTGCTTCCCATGATTTATCATCATCATTTAAGTTATTTTTACGACCCAAAAATAGTTGGTTTTTTACACAGAAAGTTTTTACTGAAGCTAGCGATGATTTAAGCTTAAATTAAGATATATAGCCTTGTTCCACTGCTACATTCAGCTTCATTCTCGAGAATGGTCCATTATTTTACATGGGGAAAAATGGTCCGTTCAAAATCGACAGACCATCCGTTCACCATTTGCCCCGAAGGTTTCTATACATACTAAAAAAAAATACCGAAAAATATCGATTATTAGGCGATATTTCTTAAGTTCCTTCCCTAAACCCATCCCTAATTTCTTATTGTTCTTGAAATTACGAACAAAAAAATATCGATTATTGGGCGATATTTCTTAAGTTCCTTCCCTAAACCTTCCTTCCCATCCCTAATTTCTTATTGTTCTTGAAATTATGAATAATTTTGCAAAAACATTAATGAAAACTAGATCCAGCGCAGCATTTTGTTGTCGCCACTGCATAATGCGATGCTCCTTAAGCTGTGGCAGGGAAATACATATTTCTGATTTGCACCCGATTTTTCTTTGATATTCAAGGTTTCAAAGCTCCAAGCATAGATATTAATAAGTCTTTGAATAACTGCTTTCGGACGCCGTCCCAATTAAAATGTAAACAAAGCCGGATCAGCTGTTCGTCGCCGGAGAATGTAGACGGAGCTGTGGAACAACCGACGGTCCATTTTCGAAATAACGGAGCAGTGGAACAAGGCTATAAATCATTTCAGTTGACTAAACACATTTTTACGACCCAAAAATAGTTGGTTTTCTTACACAAAAAGTTTCTATTGAAGCTAACGATGATTGAAGCTTAAATTTAGATTTATTTCTCACTCACTGCACTTTCCTGTTCGTGTTTTTCACACACGAACTTTGTTTTAATTTGTTTTCCTTAATTTTATTCGGCCTTGTGCCGCTTAGGGAAAGTGCAATTGCCATTGTGCACGGTCCATGTAGTTCTAGAGAAGTCTACGGGAGTTCTCTACTATTATGTACATATCTTAATTATTGCATTCGCTGTTTGTTACTCACTTTTCATAGCCCCCGAGGTACTGGGTCCGGAGAAGTACGACAAGAGCTGCGACATCTGGTCGCTGGGCGTGGTCATGTACATTATCATGTGCGGCTTCCCGCCGTTCTATAGCAACAACGGCCTGGCCATTTCGCCGGGCATGAAGAAGCGCATACGCACCGGCCAGTACGACTTTCCCGATCCGGAGTGGACGAATGTCAGCCAGGCGGCCAAGGATCTGATCAAGGGCATGCTGAATGTGGATCCCAGCAAGCGATTGCGCATCCAGGACGTTATTAGGAACAAGTGGATTGCCCAGTACAATGCTGTGCCCCAGACGCCGCTCTGCACGGGCCGGATGCTCAAGGAGGGCGAGGAGACCTGGCCGGAGGTGCAGGAGGAGATGACGCGCTCGCTGGCCACCATGCGCGTGGACTACGATCAGGTGGGTTTTCTCTTCCTTTACCCTTTACCTTAAAATAAAAAAAAATAAAAAATCAGAAAGAATTAATTGGTTTTACAAGTACATTAGTTACATAATTTGTTGTTCTCTTGTTTTGTTCTTGGCTAAAATTACAAATAATATTTGCTTGGGTAATTAGCAGCCATACTGCACGCTTTTGTTTCTACTAATTATAAAAACTAACTCGAAACGCTGAGGTGAATGTGCTCTTAAAGTATAGGTTGTTCAGACAAACACGAATACTTGGAAAAATATAAATATATTGGGGTTTGTTTATACCTGTGTATATCCGGCTCGAAGGACCAAAAATGAAAAGACCGGCTGGTATGTTTAGAGAGCAAGCAGATCACAGCTGCATAAAGTATTTAGAAAGATAGGAATATTTTGGGCTCTGTTCATATCTGTTTATATACGGCTCGAAGGACCAAAAATTAAAAGAACGTTGTGAAAACTAACTCTGAACTTAAAGGTAAATGTGCTCTGAAAGTATAGGTTGTTCAGATGAACACGAATTTTTAGAAAGATAAGAATATTTCGGGCTCGGTTCATATCTGTGTATAACCGGCTCGAAGGACCAAAAATGAAAAGAACGTCCGGTATGCTTAGAATTACGCGCACATGTGCTTAAGCAGATCACAGCTGCATAGATTATTGAACAATTATACACATCTTCTTCTGATTTCTTTGGCTTGAAATTCCCTTAAATAAAAACCTTATTTAATACTTCCACTAGCAGCCATACTGCACGCTTTTGTTTCTACTAATTATAAAAACTAACTCGGAACGCTGAGGTGAATGTGCTCTTAAAGTATAGGTTGTTCAGACAAACACAAATACTTGGAAAAATATAAATATATTGGGCTTTGTTCATATCTGTGTATAACCGGCTCGAAGGACCAAAAATGAAAAGACCGGCTAGTATGTTTAGAGAGCAAGCAGATCACAGCTGCATAAAATATTTAGAAAGATAGGAATATTTTGGGCTCTGTTCATATCTGTTTATATACGGCTCGAAGGACCAAAAATTAAAAGAACGTTGTGAAAACTAACTCTGACCTTAAAGGTGAATGTGCTCTGAAAGTATAGGTTGTTCAGATGAACACGAGTTTTTAGAAAGATAAGAATATTTCGGGCTCGGTTCATATCTGTGTATAACCGGCTCGAAGGACCAAAAATGAAAAGAACGTCAAGCAGATCACAGCTGCATAGATTATTGAACAATTATACACATCTACTTCTGATTTCTTTGGTTTGAAATTCCCTTAAATAAAAACCTTTATTCATATCTATGTATATCCGGCTCGTAGGACCAAAAATAAAAAGAAAGAACGTCCGGTATGCGCACATACGCTCAAGCAGATCACAGCTGCATATTATACATATCTTCTTCTGATTTCTTTTGTTTGAAATCCTCCTAAATAAAAACCTTATTTAATACTTCCACTTACCCCTTTTCAGATGCAAATCAAGGCGCTGGACAAGTCAAACAATGCGCTGCTAACGAAGCGCAGGAAAAAGATCGAGGAGATGGAGATCTACGCGGCCAATGCGACACGCAACTAAGACGATGAACGCCAGCGAGGGAGGAAAGAGCTATCCAAATCCAATCCCAATCCCAATCCCAATGGCAGCTGAGTGGATGGTTTTAACACTTAAGCGGATGCAAGTTGTACAATTGCTTGACACAAGAAACGATACTACTTATACTACTTCAACGACGAATGCAAGGAAGCAAGCAAGCAGCAACTACTACTACTATTAAAACAACAACAACAACCCCTACAAACTCTACTCCATGTTATGTTACGTTACGTTTTCTTTCTTCCTTTTTCCCTTGTCCCCATTATCTATGTATAATCCACATATTTCCAAGTAAAAGGTTCTTAGGGTATTTTGTAGTCTGAAAAGTGCTCTTTTGCAAAAAAAAAAAAGAAAGAAAAACAAAACAAAAAATAAGAAAGAAAACTATAAGCCAAGAGCAGCAAGCCTAGCTAGCCAGCCCCAGTTTGCAGCTGGACAAATGCAGAATTTTCGATGCCTCGAAAATGTTTCATTCACTTTTTTTTTGTAACATTAATAATGTCCATTTTTTTTTCGTGTACGTGACTTTGATTATAATAATATAAATGTATGTATATCCGTGTGTATATGTATGTATGGTATATATGTGAGGAGGAGAAAAAACAAACAAAAAGTAAGAAACAAAACAACAAACAAACAATTATACATTAAACTGCAAAAACTTCTGTGTTGGTTATAATAACATTTATTTGCTGACTCTGCAAGCGATATACCATTTTACCGTATAGCGTATTTTGTAGTCTATAAACAACAACAACAACAACAAGCCCCCAAATAAATAAAACATAAAAAACAAGCTTATTTTACTATGATTAAAATCAAATTGAAATTGTGGTTTTTATTGGGATTTGGGTCTGGGGAGAACCTTTTTTTTCACAGTGCTTGCACGCTTTAGAAAGAGATGGAAACAATGGTGGGTAAGTAAAGGTAAGTAAAGTAAAGTAAATTTATGCCGTCTCCCTTGGAAATTCACAATAAAATATTTAATTTTAACTATGATCAGCTTCAGGTTTATTTTTCTAGATTAAAATATATCTGGCATTAAGGTGTAACTCAAATTTATTTACATATTTTGCTTTGATTTCTGCAGAACACTCTTAGAACATTATCTTTTTTATGGAAATCTCTTGAAAATCTCTATAAAAATTAATATTTAAACTATGTTTAGCTTCAGATGTTTGTGTCTATACTAAAATATGTCTCAAATTAAGGTTTAACTCTAGTTTACACACATATTTTGCTCTAAATTCTGCACTACACTTTTAAAACATTATCTTTATAACGGAATCTCCAGAGATTTTGCCCATAAATCGCTTGAAATCTCTTGTTTGGAATTAATTTCCATATTTTGCTTTAATTTCTTTCGTTCTTTTAACGGAATCTCAAGATATTTCTTCCATAAATCTCATGAATTCTATAGCATGATCATTAAAACAAAAACTATAATAACTCACACAGAAAACAAATAATTCACTCTTTCTATGCTATAGTAATCTTTACACAGGAATCTCTATAGATTAAGGCAACAAATCTGATGAAATCCATAGCGGGGTTACAAAAACAAAACCCACACATCAACAGGAAGAAACACCGACCACGCCCACTAAGGATCACAAAAACAGAAGAAACACACCATATTTTTATATCCTTGCAGAGGGTATTATAATTTTGACCAGATGTTTGCAACGCAGTGAAGGAGGCATCTCCGACCCCATAAAGTATATATATTCTTGATCAGCATCACCAGCCGAGTCGATCTAGCCATGTCCGTCTGTCTGTCCGTCTGTCGGTTTCTACGCGAACTAGTCTCTCAGTTTTTGAGCTATCGAGCTGAAATTTTTAGCATAGTCTTATTTCTTTAGTACGCAGTATATATGTATGTCGGAACGGTCGAAATCGGACTACTATATCCTATAGCTGCCATAGGAATGATAGCGAAATTAATGTAAAAAAAATTTTAACTTCTCTGTTTTTCAACGTATTTGTATAAATTTTGAGATATAGCAGTTTTTTATGGTTCTAGAATTACGGTTTTCATTAAGATCGGACCACTATATCATTTAGCTGCCATAGAAGCGATCGGTCGATTTATATGAAAATTTAAAATTCTACATGTAAAATGTAAAATTTACAAAATTCGATGTTTTTTCAACATTACTAAAAGGTTTGATTTTCAATGATCCAATTGCAGACTGCAAGGGTATACCAACTTCGGTTTACCGAAGTTAGCTTTCTTTCTCGTTAATAATTAAAACGGCTTCTGATGGGCTTTCGTGGCTCCGTGGCTCCTTGACCCCTCGATGCTTTTCGCTGACAATAAAAAGTCCTCTCCAAGTACTTGCAGTGTCATTTATTATTCAATATCCATGATCAACAGTGGTGCCTGGGCATGCATGCACATGCATGTACCTTCTTTATCATCAACATGGGGGGATAGCTTGTGCGGAGTGCGGAGTAACCTGTGGTTCGTTGGGGAACGTGTGATAAGGATCAAGGAGTGGGAGTGGGAATGGTTGGGATGTGGACTGGAGTGGGAATGAATGGGATGTGGAGTGGAGTGGTGCAGTTGCAGTTACAGTTGCAAATAACAATTTGCCAACAGAGACTCGCGGTCTGTGTGTGGTGATGCCCCGAGTTGGCGGCTTAAATAACGGTACCAGCTAAAGGCTACGACTAAGACAATAGTTAACATTTCACGCACATCCACCGTGTCTCAGTGTGAGTGCTATATATAGTAGGTATATGCTACAGATTCGTTAGTGACTCGGGCTTCGCTTCGTCTCGGATTTGTCATGTTGCTTGCTTGCTGTGGTTTTTCTCTGCTTTATATCATTTATAATTTATCATTTATCGCTTAGTTTTGCTTTTGTTACCTTGGCGTACTTTCCCGGTTGCGTGTTGTATCAATTTACAAAAAAGTGTGACAGAAAATTCGCTTAGAAAAATACATTTGGTTTGTGTTTGTTTGCTTTGTGTTTCGATTCGATTTCCCTAGTTTGTTTTGTTTTGTTTGCTTTGATTTCCATTTTCCCTTGCTGTGTGTTTTGTTTGTTTTGTTCTAGCCTTAATTTATGTCTAATGGCAGATATCGAGATTCACCGTGCGTGCTTTGTGGGCTCCTCCCGTTAATAGTTGAACTTTAAATTCCTGCATTCGTTTTCAATTCTCTTCCCGATGTCCCTGTCCGTGATTAGAGCTGGCAAAAAATCGATGTTTTGCACTATCGATTGTGTCGATCGATACTATCGATAGTGCTCTGATGTTTTGCCAGCACTATCCGTGATCCTTCTCCCTGCTCGTTCTCCTTTCTCTCTTTTCTCTCTTCTCTCTTTTCTCTCTTTTAGCTATAGTTTTGTAAACTGAAGGTACATTTTTTGTATCAATTCATGATCCTCCTGATCCTCTTCCTCGTCCTTGGAGGTCCTGCTCTCTAGAGGAAGCTGTCGCAGCTGTTCTCCGCCTCGCTGTTGGAGCAGTCCATGGCGGGCAGGGAGACGCCGCGGCGATAGACCCACTGGCGCTGCTGCTGGTGCGGCTCACAGCTGGCGCTCGAACTGCTTCCGCTGCTGCCTCCACTGCTGCTCCCGCTGGCACTGCTGTTGCCGCTGCCACGACGCCTGGACGTGGATGGAGTATCTGGCTGGGCTATGGCATTGAGGCGTGGAAAGTACTTGTACATCTCCAGCAGATTGCCCAGCTTAATGTGCGGCTTATACTCCACATCCTCCAGCGACTGGGCCGCCGAGCTGCTGCTGCTCAGCGGCGTCCAGAAGGTGAGGCCCAGCTGGGCCAGGTGGCCGCCCTGCAGGCACATAAAAAAATTAGCTAAAACTTACAAAGATATACAAAGAAAACCCACCTTGATGTCCGTCTCCAGCTTGTCACCAATCATGGCGCACTGATCTGGCTTGACATTGAGGAAGTTGCAGGCAGCATAGAAGATCTCCGGATGGGGCTTCTCCCAGGGCAGATCGGAAGACACCAGAACGCAGTCAAAGTAGCCGCGCACATGCAGCTTGGCCACCTTCTCCCACTGTGCATTCGACGGGCCGTTGGTGATGAGGGCCAGGGCATAGCCCGCCTGGCGCATGCGCACCAGCAGCTGGACATAATCAGCCGGCACAGCCAGGTAGCGATAGCGCAGTCTCAGCCACTGTGGGTATATTTGCTCGGCGAGGTGCTTGTGTCGCGGCGGCAAGGATTCCCGCCACAGATGCGTGCGCCAGGAGTCCAGCGATGTCTGCGAGTTGTCCGGACAGCGGCGGAAGGCCTTGAGGAAGTTTTGCGTGGACAGAGCGGCGTCATCCTTGCTGAACTGGTACTGCGCCTCCAGAACGTCACCGAGCTGTAGAGGGAGTGGGAGAGCGGAATCAGCGGTTGTTCAAAGTCAGTCTCAGTCTCAGTCTCGTTCAATCGAATCAATTCCGATTGCTTAATCAGTTGTAAGCTTTATCAGGCCACTGATCACTGATCAAACAACTGCCGATAACTATTGCATGTAATAGTATAAAGTAAATACAATATATAGTATATACAATCTATTTCAAGGGCCTTTCCCCCTGTCCATTTCCGCAAATTGCCTTCTTGATTCCAGTTTATGCAAATCCAGAAACAAGTGCAAGTGCAGGCGGGACATACAGCCCCCGATTTATATCAAGAATATCGTGTGCGTTCAATGGAATGAAAGCCAACAGTCATTGGTCTCTGATAACAATGAAAGCAACTGAATAAAGAAACCGAAGAACCCGCGATATAACAATGACAATATTTGGTGTCTAAACATAGCTTATCTGGGCTTCGGGCTTCAAATTTGATAACGAGAACTCAACTGACTAAATTGGAAATGATTAAGCCATAAAAATGTTACGAGAGCGGGCAGTAAATAATGCTTCATTTAAACGCTGAAAACTGCTCCAAAGGCAGTATATAAACTATATTTAAATCAGTTAATAAATCAATTCAATAATTAACAACTTTCCCATACTGAGATCACGATGATAGTGCGGGTTTTTTACGTGCTAACGAATCTCTGGCTATCTTAATTAGCATCTGTCTGAATATCTAGTTTCTTCTGAATATTATTAAATTCTTTTTTGTATATTCTATGGTTGATTTTATGGGATTTTACGAGCTGTTAAGATGCATTTATTAGCGGTTTTATTTATTACTTTAGTTTGGTTAAGGAATGGGGTTAGTGTCTGATAGAAATTGGTTAAAAATGAATTTTATTTATATTTCTTTGCTTCGAAATTGTACTGTTGTAAATATAAAAGAAGTCTTAATTTGTTTAATGAAGTTTGAAGTTAAAGTCCCAATAAAGTTTACTTCAATTAGGAATATTTTTTTTAACCTAAAAACCGTAATTAAGGATCAAGTTTAATGTTTTTTGGACCTAAAAACTGCACTTCAGTTCATAATATCATTTTTTGTAACAAACTTAAGCTTGTGTACTATTGTTTTCAAGTTTTAAATACTATTTATTGTTTATTTTAATTATATTTCCCACAAAATAACAAAAAGAAATACGGTGTAAATATAACAGAAAAAAATTGTATTTTCTTATATTAAATGAAGTTTGAAGTTAAAATCCCTATAAAGTTTACTTCAATTAAGAATACTTTTTTTAACCCAAAAACCGGAATTTAAAGTCAAGTTTAATATTTTTTTGACTTAAAAACTGACTTTTAGTTCATAATATAATTTTTTTTAACAAACTTAAGCTTATGTACTATTGTTTTCATGTTTTAAATACTTTTTATTGTTTATTTTAATTATATTTCCCACAACATAACAAAAAACTGACCTTAGAGGGTACCCTGAACCCCCGTAAAGTGCAATTGAATTATAAATAAATGCAATTCCCCCAAAATAATCAGATTTATTTATAAACCCCTGACTTCAAGTATGTATTTTTGGCATTCAGATAACGACAGAGACTTCCCAAAGTGCATTTATGTTTATCCTGAATGAAGGCTACATATATACGCCATATAATACGTAAAGTAAATAAAGTATTTGTGGAAGCCGCGAAAGTCTGGCTCTCCAGCAGTCGGCTTCCCGATAAAGCGAGGTGGGGAGAGGTGGGAGACCTTGTAAAAGTGCATGTCTTGCGTGCCGAAAGAAATAAAAACAAAAAGAATTGAATTTCGGGCGCGTGCTATCAGCTGGGAGCCCAACGGACGGACGGGGCGGGACGGGAGTGACGTCCGGGGTTTTTCGACTACGTAACAGCGGCAGCGCGGGCTGCAGTGGAAAATTTTCTAGCTGCCTGCTGCGCACTTTCACCCCCGAATTCGGGGATGCCCGCGGAGAGAGCGCGGCGGCGGGGAGAGCGAAGCGTGGAGCGTGGAGCGTGGCGCGCGCTGGAGCTGGAAAGCGTGGACACTGTAACTCACCTTTCGGATGGCCTTAAGGTCGCCGGCACGCGTCGGTATCAGCGTGTTGTCCAGGTCAAAGTAGAAGGCGGAGATCTTCGCACATGTCACATCGAAATGTGTAGTCTGCTTGACGGAACTGGAACTAAATTTGCTAGCTGCCATCGGGGGCCACGGCCAATAAGGGAGGGAGGGGGCGCGGCGGGAAAGCGAAAGGAATTGCGAACTGGAAGTGTGGGGGAAGTCAACGGCGAGTGCAACTAAGATGCAGTTTCGAAATTGGCGCCAAGGCACAAATACGACAACTTGCTCTCCCAACTGAAAAAAAAAACTGTCCGCTCGCGTCGGCGGAGTTCAAACGGCAATTGAAGCTAACTAAGGTCGACGGGGAGCTGAGGAACAGGTGAATGGTAATGGCAAGCTACATAGAGATGCCACTTAAGTCGATTCTGCATTTATCGATATTCCTATACATATCGATATGTATTCATCGGAGCAGCGAATAAGGTGCGAGCGAGACAACCAGAGCGGAACACAATTACGTTTGCTAGTCGTGAGTCAGAGCGAGTGCACTATAGCAGCATATGTGGCGCGAAAATGGACCTGCTGCTGCTGCCACTGCTCTTGGCCAGTTTTACATAATTTGTACATTAATTTATTAATTGCTTTGCGTTTAATTTTCAAAAGTAATAGCCTCCAAGAAAAAAATTACGATTTTCTACGTATGACTATCGTTATCCAGCCCTGGCTGGACTATCGATAATTGCAGGCGATAGGTTTGGGAAAAAGAGTGGCATCACCGCCTTTTTGTCTCGAAATCTCTTGCAGTTCGTTTGATTTTCATATTTGTTCCGTTTTGTTCTCGTTAAAAAAGATGGACAAAAAAGAATCCGGTGTGGAGGCATTTGCCCCAGGTAAGTGTGCATCAGATACCCAAGGAACTCACCTGAACGGCGCCTTGTCCGTGGTAGAAACCATTCAGAAAATGGATGAGGATGCCGCAGCAGCGGCCGTTGATTCTGGCAACAAGACGTTGATTTCCGTCGGCGAGAAACCGGAGGAGATCAAGAAAGACCAGGGTTTGCAGGAGGATGAGCTAATCTCGCAGGAGACACTGCGCGAGTCCCCGATTCAGTGGCCGGAGCGCTGTGAGTGTAGAAAACGTGAACACTTTTGCACTTGGCGCCATGTTTAACGTTCTTTTTCTTGCATTTCTCGCGTTTTCTCGTTCAAGTCCCCGGCATGGAGGAGTTCCTTACCATGAGCGACACGCCCATCTACACGCCCACCGTGGATCGTAGCAACAACCTGACCAGCGAGGACATGGCCCATATGAATCGTGAGTACATGTTCCCCCTGCATGGTTCATTTTTGTTTACATTCGTGTTGCTCACTTGATTCCTCACTGGAAATGGGGAAACTGAGCTTGTTTATAAGTGAAAAACTTACCTGGAAACACTTTTGTTTATCGCAGAGCTCTCGGAACTTGAACCCGACCAGCTGGTGGAGAAGATCAAGTCGATGCAGGACGAGATCTACCAGCTGGGACTGCGCGAGGCCAAGGAGATGACCCGCGGCAAGCTGCTGGGCATCTTCGACCGCGACCAGCTGCCCAAGCGCCAGCCGTAGAGGGTTCCGGATCTGGATCTCGTCCCTTAGCATTTAGCCGTAGATAAATGTAAATAAACGTTATGCGTTTTCTAGTACGTAATAAAGACGCGAATAAGCACTGAATTAGTTCGCTTGCAACCAGTAACTAACGTTTATTTTGTCCTTTAAAGCATTTTGTGGGTCCTACATGGGGCAGATATTACAGATACGTTCGAGGAGTCGGTATACGATAAAGAGGAGGATTTTGGGACTGTGACATGTGGCTCTGAGAAGGCACAGTTGTGGGGGAAATGCAGCTAGGCGGCAACAACAAACTCTGTGGCTGTGACGGGGGGATGTGTGTGTGTGTGTGTGCGTGCTAGAGGTGGAGAAACCTCAACAAAAATAACGATACATTTGTGGGGAAACAACGATGTTTTGTCACATCACTAAGGTAAAGGAAAACTTTTTAAATTTAAAAGCAAATTCTTTTTTCTTGAAAACATGCGATGTTTCTCCACCTCTAGTGTGTGCCATCTACGTATATCCTGTATCAATCCCCGGCGTGCTACTCCTGCCACTGCATCCCGAATCTCTGCTCAAAGGTGATCCTGTTGTAGACCCCAGCATCGGCCAGCTGCATGGGATCGGTGTAGTAGGCGAACCGCCTGATATCCAGCATGGCCACATCGAACATCTGCTTCCAGCTGGTGAGGTCCGTGACGCTCATGTGGATCGGTAGCTGCGGATCCGGTATGTCAATGGCTGCCTGCAGCCGGTCAAAGGCCTCGGCTATGGGGCCCACCGATAGATTCACCCAATACTCGGCCGGAAAGCGCTTGTTCTCGCAGAATGGCGCCCCCTTGCGCATGATGAAGACCAGCATGAGGATCTCATACCGCTCGGAGCTCTCGTAGAATCGCTTGGTGCGCGTCTTCTCCACAAAGTCGATGAGCAGGATCAGCGGCGTGTAGTTCTGCAGGTGCATCAGCAGCTCCCTGTCCGTCCACAGGTAGCGCCCACCGCCGCCGCCTCCTCCCTTCATGCTCAGCATGCTCATGTTGCCAGCGAGCTGCTGTTGATGGTGCTGCTGCTGCTGCTGCTGCTGCTGCTGGAGTTGCTGCTGATGCTGCTGCTGCTGCTGCTGATGCTGCTGCTGCTGATGATGATGAATGCCTGCTGCGGCTGCGGCGGATGGCGGATGCACTGGAGTTCCGCTGCTCGTTGCCACCTGGCTGGGCATGGCGACCACAATGCCCGTCTGTCTCTGGCAGCCAATCTCCTCCACCATGTGCTGTGCGCTGCGACGAACGACGAACGACGAAATGCAATTAAGGCAAGTGCAAGTAGTCGTAACTAGGCCAAGGTCGGCGCAGGGAAGTGGGTGAGTGGGTGAGTGGGTGGTAGTAGGGCGTTACTTGTTGCAAATGCAATCAACTTACTGCGTGTGCCACCAATCAAAGCGCCAAAGCAGCGGAAATTAGATGAGCGATGAGCGATGGGCGATGGGCGCGGGATGGGGAGCGTGAAGCGCGGGCGGCGGCACTTGAGGCTATAGCTAAGGCTATACCTATAAGCTAAAGGCTGTTCAGCTTTCACACAGCAGCTGCGGCGCGGTGTGTCCTGGACGATTGTTGCCACGCGAATGCCAAGTCGCAGCAGCTCGCCACTGCCGCCGAGGTGCATTCGGGCTACGCGCCTTGCTCGGCACGGACTCGGACGCGAACTCGGCTCCCCAGCTTGGCAATGAACTTATCGGATGCGGCGCTCTGCTCTGGCCTGCACTTTGCAGATTGGCTTGGCTTGGTGCTCTCTGCCCCCAGCAACAAACGAAAGACCAAAAATATACTGCCAACTTTTGTCGGAAAGGCCGGAGGAAAGGCCATTTGTTATAAGGCAAAAACAATGCAAAATACACGAGCAGGCTATTAAAAATTACCCAAAAATGCCTCTAAGAGTATGCATTGAAATTTTAAAATGGGTAAGGTTTAGCAATTTCGAGAGATTTCGAATCCCCCGCGATTTCAGTGGGTTGTTCTTGCCAAAGGGCTGAATATATGCATAATTAATGCAATACTAATTATGCCAAAGCCAAGCCCCTGAGACTTACGAAAAAAGCCAAATCAGAGCGGAGTGCACAAGCATTAAATATTAAAGTGCAACAGAGATGTCACAGAAATAGGTGGGAATTTGAAATCGCTTGAAAAGGGGCTGAAAAGTATGCTATGCAATTTAATTGCCTGCTTTTAGACACTTTTAAATATAAGAAAATGTGAATTAGCCTTGTCCGTCTGTCCGTTTGTCCGTATAAGCACGAAATTTGGTATTTGTTCTAATTTATTAAATAATCATTAGCCTAAAAATGAAGAAAATGTAGATTAAATAACATATCGCTTGAATGGCGGCTGAAGAGTATGCTATACAGTTTTAATGCCTACTTTTACACACTTTTTAAATAGAAAAATGTGAATTAACCTTGTCCGTCTGTCCGTTTGTCCGTATGTCCGTATAAACACCAAATTTTGTGGTTTCTTTAATTAAAAAATAATAATTAGCCTAAAAATGAAAACAATGTAGATTAAATAACAAATAATTAGCAATAAAAATTTCAATTTGCTTGTCCGTCCGTCCGTCTGTTCGTATAAAAACGTATATTTGGTGTTTTTCTAAGTTATAAAATAATAATTTGCCTAAATGTGAAGAAAATGTAGATTAAATAACAAATAGTTAGCAATAGAAAATTTTAATTAGCTTTGTCCGTCCGTTTGTCCGTATAAGCACGAAATTTTTTGCTTTTTCTAATTTATTAAATAATAATTAGCCTTAACATTAAAAAAATTTAGTTTTAATAACAAATATTTAGCAATAGAAAGTTTAAATTAGCCTTGTCCGTCTGTCCGTTTGTTCGTATGTCCGCATAAGCACCAAATTGTTTGCCTTTTCTAATTTATAATAAAATAATTAGCCTTAAAATAAAGAATTTTTAGATAAAATAAAAAACAGTGAACTTGATGCAACAATAATATGTATTTTCACTTATAATAAAAAATACTTTTCTAAAGATTTGAGCACACAATTGCCGTTCTGCTTGGATAAATTATAATTTACATACAAAAATAGCCCCTTAAAGTCTGTAGAATATTTATTTTAACTAAAGTTCTATTAAAGTACTAAAAGAAACAAAAAAAACATACATACAGGATGTTATAGAGCTCAGCAGGGATCGAGCTGGGCCAGCCTTCGATCGAACTCCGGCTTGTGCTCGTTCTTCAAGAAGCGTCGCATGCCGACGAAGAGATACCGCAGCTTGGGACCCACCAGCACCTCCACTAGCACCTTCATCAGGTTCTCGAAGCTCTCGACGCCGCCGTTCTTGTACTCAATCAGGACTTTGCCAAAGACCCGGAACTGATCGTGGCTGACCAGGCTGCGCAGCTGTTTAAATAAATATTAATTAAATTTAAAAAAAGTTCCAGGGAATTATATATCCCCGCTCACCTCCCGCAAAAAGTCCCCTCTGTCCTCGGGCGCCACCTTCACCTGGGAACTAAGGGGCTCCGCCTTGACCTTGAAGTTCTCCACGAGCTTGTAGCGCTTCTTGGGCGCCTGGGAGCTGCTCCCCGTCTCCGGCGTTGGCGAGGTGCGCTCTCTTTTGTGGATCTTCACCAGGCCATCGGCAGAGGAGCCACTCTTACTGTCCGTGCAGCAATTAAAGTCAATGCTCTGGTCAAGTAAATGTAAATAAGTAAATAAAAGCGGAGGCCCTCGAGACTGTGGGCACTTACCGAGACATTCGAGGAGAGGCGGCTCATAAAGTCCATGGCATTGGGCGCTCCACCGCCACCCAGCTTGCGCCCTGCTGCATTGGCATAGTCATCGGGTGTCCAGGTCTTGATGGAATTGGCCATCTCCACTTTCCTAAAGAAAAAGAATAAGCCAAAGTAGTGTAAACACCTCATTTTGTATTACGCGGTCACCAGTTGGTGTAATGTTATCGATAATTATCTTTTATTATTATTTATTATTTTTTGTATTATTCTTTGTATAAAGATTAAGAACTGGGGATTGTTTAAGTATTTTAAATTCTTTGGGAATATACATTTATATGAAGTTTTAGGGATAAAGTGATATTAATTCAATAGTGACCAGTTGGTATAATGTTATCGATAATAGTCCTAACGCATAGAATTAAGCTAGATTTTTAAGAAAAGAATGTACGGTCACTTTGGTTAGGCTAATAAGAACGATCAGCTCGTGAAAAAACGAGAGAAAACGAAATCATTAGAAATAATGAAAAATAAAAAAGAAAAAAAAAGCCTGAAAGTTTACAGTAGAAAAGATCTTGCCAAAATACTTACATTGCCGACTCGTTGGCTGCCTTAACGGATGCATTAAAGCCCGGCTCCCGCTTGATCTTGGGAATGGCGGCCAGAGGCTCATCCTCCGACTTGCAAACCGTCTCCAAAGGCGGCTCCGACTCGCGCTCATCCGGCTGCTTCA
The DNA here is from genome assembly GCA_008042535.1 of Drosophila tani. Taxonomy (NCBI): domain Eukaryota; kingdom Metazoa; phylum Arthropoda; class Insecta; order Diptera; family Drosophilidae; genus Drosophila; species Drosophila tani. Next base: position 120,409 of record VNJO01011083.1, on the reverse strand, counting down.
TCTGGGTTTTAAAAAGAGAATAATTATTATATCAGAAGTAAGAACCCAAACCCAAACTCACTGTGGCCTCGGCATTCTTGAAGAACTGTCGCAGCTCCCGGACAATGGGGCCAAAGGGCGAGCACTGCGGCCTATCGCCCAAATGCCCACGTATCCACTTGGACAGCTGCTGGACCTGGGAGGCGTCCTTAAACCGCGAATCGCAGAGCAAAATAGCGCCATAGTCATTCCTATGACGGATCACACGACCAATGGCCTGGTTTACGGCCCGCGTGGCGTCCAAATTATACCATTCCTGGCCGCTCAGCAGCTGGTTTTCCCGCGTCCGATTGGCCTCCAGGTAGCGTCGCTTCAGCACCACCTTGGGATCTTTGAGCGGAGGAAAGGGCAAGCCCGTGATGATCACCGCCCGGCCATTGCGATCGGCAAAGTCCAGACCCTCGGAGACCTTGCCGCGGCACACGGCCATGAAGACGGCGCCCTTGGAGTCGCGTATGGCCTGGTAGAACTCCTCCATGGTGCTGGTAAACTGATCCTTTCCCCGCGGCTCCAGAAAGATGGGTTTCCTGGCCACAATGTCCGCCCACAAGCCACTCGCCTGCCACGAGTCCACGCACTTGTTGAGCATGGGATACGAGGGGAAGAAGACCAGCAGGCCGTCTGGGACTATCCGCGAGACATTCAAGATCGTCTGGCCCAGGGAGCTGATGTACTTGGGATTGTCGCTGGCGAAGGCAAAGGGAACGATGTAATAGTCTTGTTCCACTGGGTTTAGGGAAGGAACTTAAGAAATATCGCCTAATAATCGATATATTTCGGTATTTTTGTATTCATTATTTCAAGAACAATAAGAAATTAGGGGAGGAAGGTTTAGGGAAGGAACTTAGGAAATATCGCATAATAATCGATATTTTTCTGTATTTTTTTTTTTTCATAATTTCAAGAAAAATAAGAAATTAGGGAAGGAAGGTTTAGGGAAGGAACTTAATAAATATCGCCTAATAATCGATCTTTTTCGGTATTTTTGTATTCATTATTTCAAGAACAATAAGAAATTAGGGATGGGAAGGAAGGTTTAGGGAAGGCACTAAAGAAATATAGCCTAATAATCGATATTTAGCAGTGGAACAAGGCTATAAAATTGAAGGAGAAAATGGAAATAGATGCTCACCGATTGGTGTAGTTGGATATGAGCTGCTGGCGATCGGGACCGGTGCCAATGATCTTCACATACACCTGCGACTTGTCGACAATGTGCGGATTCTCCAGGTGCTGGGCCACCGGTATGGCCAGCTCGGCGATCAGCGGTTTCAGCGGCGCCAAGGTGCCGCTGGTAAGGATCACGCTGCGCACTTGCGTATTGAGCAGCTGTTCCATGCCGAAGCCCGGATTGAAGCACCAGAAATTGACGATCTTGGCCTGCTTAGTGCTGGCGGCCGCCAGTGTGCCCTTGCTGAGCCAACCCTGCTTGTTCGGTCCGGCCTTGCCATGCTGCTCCTTGGCCTCCTCCAGCTGAACGTGGACCTTGAAGCTGGCGTACACCTTGCCCATCACATCCTCCTTGTTGGCAAAGACAATGGTCAGCAGATCGCTGAGCAGGGTGAAGGTCCCTCCCTTCCGTATGCTCATCTGCTGCGAGGCCACCATCAGGTACTGCACCAGCTTGTCCAGCAGGGTGACTATGGTGGCCACATTGCCATAGCTGAACTTTAGGAGGGAGGGTTAAATTTACCTGAAAAATTAATATAAAAAAATGAAGGACTCACATTCGCCTTGCCCAGCAGCTCGTACATCATGGTGGCCGGGTAGGTGGTGCCCTCGGTCACATTGTCCACCAACACCGCATCGATGGCCTTCTCCAGCTCCAGCAGCATCTCCTTGAGCAGCGTCAGGTCGTCCAGCGTAAAGTCCTTGGGCTCATCGCCGCCCATGTCCTGCGATTCGCCGCTGGTGAAGATCTTCATGATGTGGGTGATGTCCTCAATGGCCATGGCCACGTCCGAGGAGCGGATCTGCACCGAGGCCGACTCCTCGCAGATCTTCTCGATGTTATGGGCCTCGTCCAGGATCACAATCGTGTTGCCCAGCTCGATCTTGTTGGCCTTGCGGGCCTTCGGGTCCAGCAGATAGTTGTAGGGCATGAAGGTGATGTCCGCCTGGGCCACGAGCTCCTTGGAGGCAAAGTACGGACACATCTTGAGCCGCTGCCCCACCTTCACCAGATCCTCGATATCCATTATGCTGGGGCCGCGAAAGTCCGGATGATCCTTCTTCGACTCCACGCGCAGCTGGAACGAGCAGGTCTTGGAGTGGACGCGCAGCTTGCACATGTTCGTCTTGTTGGAGTTGCCCTGCTCGCGCATCACCTCCGGATGGATGCACAACTGGTCGCGGGAGCCCAGCACCACGGATCTCATGTTGGCATACGCCGTCCGCTTCAGCTCCCGCATCGCCTGCGTCAGCTGGGAGTGTGTCCGCGATGCATAGATCACCTTGGGCACACCCCAGTTGTTGATCTTGCCCACGGTCCTCGCCAGATCCGAGAGCTCCGCCCCAGCTTCCGCTCCTGCGTCGGCCTTGCCCAGCTTCAGCATCTGCTGCTGGTGCTCCGACTGTCGTGTGCGTATCCAGGCCAGCGAGGAGCAGAGCAAGCTCAGTGTCTTGCCGGTTCCCGTCGGCGACTCGAGCACACCGTTTGTCCCATCGCGCAGGCACTGGATCACCTTCTCCATGTACGCCCGCTGCACCGGGTACGGCTCAAAGGGGAAGTGCACCGGGATGCCGGCAATTAGGCTCTCCGGCATTTTGTGTCCCTGTTTTATTTACGATTTCCTTCTGGTCGTCGGTGTTTTTGCTTGCGCGCCAAAGCGGTGACTACACATGTGTTTATCGCTAGCGCCGATAATCAGCTGTTTCAACTGTGTTGTCACGGGTTTAGCAGGAAACAAGCTGATTCTGGCGGGAAAGGATGAACTTATCTAATAGTCTGAAAGAAAAACTGCTATAACGGTTGTAACACGTTTCAAATCGCTAGATTTGCACCTGTTTTATTGTCAATAAATCCTCTTGGCACTTCTAACTGGTCACCTCACACTTTTTATGTTAAATTGATATCATCTTGAAGTTTATACAAGTTTATTCTAAAAGAGAGTTTAAACAAAAGTAAGTTTAAAAATAGAAAATACCCAACTTAGATTGTATTCCCTAACTACAAAAATATATTTAAAAATGTTTAAATTAGGGGTCTATAATGTATTTCAATATTAATAAAAAATGGCTATAAAATTGTTAAAACGGCAGCACTAATCTACTGTCGATATCGATGCAAGGGTTAGAGCCACGGCTAAAAGTTAGCAGAGACACTACCAGTTTTTAATATTCTGCATTGAATCGATGCTTTACAAGCATTGCTTAATTGACTAAAAGTGTTTTACTAATTAATCATACAAATTTTAAGTTTCCAGTAGCAATAAAGAAGGCAAATGGCCAAAGAATGTCCTGGATTCCTAGCGCAGCTCTGAACCAGCGATTATAACCGCGACAATCGCCCCATCTGGGATCTCTGATTTCTTTCCAACATGGACATATCGACTTATCGGCGTCTCCGGGAAGGCGAGGAGATCGAGCCGCTGCCAGCACTAATTCAAACTGTTTTTTTTAGTTGAAGCGAACGGTTGGCTCGGGACCCGGAGCAGCTAACCGAGAAGAAGAAGAAGAAGCAGGCACGGCCGGAACGCAGGCGTGTGTGTGTGTGTAAGCAGCCCCCACCACTACATAGGCGAGCGAACGATTGTGGAGACGACGACGACGACGACAACACGACGGCCGTCCCATTGTTGTTATTGCGGTGGCGGGCGGTTAGACGTTCAGTCGTTCGGTTGGTCGCGACCGTTAGTCGCGTCGGTCGGTCGGTTGGTCGGTCGTCAGTCGTTCTCGCTCGTGCACCTTAAGCAGAGCCACATACACGTAGTAGTACTCTTCGCGCCGCCCCGTTCCGTTTGTCGTTCGTCGTTCTCTCTTGCTCTCGCACTCTCTCCCTCCCTCCTGCTCCCTAACCCCCTTCCTCTCCGTGTGTCTGTGTGTTCGCTCGCTCGCGGTGGTGATAAATTTTTTTTTGTTGGCACAAAGTAAAAATATAACAGAATAAAAAATCGTGGCGCGGATAGAAGCTAATCGAAAATTATTGCAAGTATTGGGGATTTGAGAGGAGTAAGAGGAGCGAGAACCGCCGCCGCTCTGGTGTGTGCATTTTTCGGTTCTCGTTTATATTTATATTTTTTTTTTTGTTTTGCGTTCGTTAGTTGTTTGTGATTTTTTATCGCAGAGGCATTTGTTGTTTGGTTAATTGACAGCGTGTGAGTGCTTTCCGAAACTCTCACTCGACGAAGTACTTGTGCCAGTTGAGAGATGCTGTTAGTCCGCCAGCTCGCGTGCGTGTGTGTGCGCCAGTGCCCAGTAGTTGAGTGCGGAGTGTTCCAAAAAATTAAGAGAGAGAGAGTGTGTGTGTGTTGTTTTGGCCCCAAGATGGGCTTATCCGGCGAATTGCCACAAATCCTATATATATAATATGCATATATATGCATGCGATCCGCAAACTCAACGCAGTTCAAAATTCGAAAGCTTTGGCGGCTACGCTTGCGGCTAATCGATTCGCCGGCGGCAGCAACTCTTCCGATAGGCGATAGACGGCGGCGATAACACGGCTGCACACTAATCCCAACATTATTATCACATGCAAATTAAGGTCAGCCAAACTGCGAGTGTGCGTTTGTCAAATGGAAAAATGACCAGGCAAACTGGATTGCCTCCCTCTGCCCCTGCCCACCCCCTCTGCGAATGCAATAACTCAAAAGTAGTGTGTTTATCGCCTCTCATTTTCGGCCAGCACTGGCAACCCTGGTGCGCTACGGTCGCGGCTGCATAAGTGAATTCCGACGAAGAGCCGTGTCATTATAACCTACCGTCCCGCCGCCGCCCCCTACCTTCGGCGCGATTAATTGGCCACAAAAACTCGATTACCCAAAGCGGCGGTCGCCCTAAATCATTTGTTTTGAGTGTAGTGTGTGTGTGTGGTTTGCCAGCGTCGAACACAATAGGGCAACCGCCCCCGCCACCCCGTCGCCCTACCATCGTCGTGTGCGGGTGGCTCCCACACTGGGGCACAGAGTTGCCAGACCGGCGGCGACAGCAATTGCTCAACTTAAACTTGGTCTGCACTATCATATCAAATTACACACACACTTGGTTCATGTGTGCGCGAATGGATCCTCGGGGGGATGATGGTCAGTGAAGCCAGCTCCACCTGTGCGTCGGACGGTGTGCTCCCGTTGGCCATCTGGCAACCCTGGGGCCGCGTGTGTGCTCTAGTGTGCGTGCGTGTGTTTGCGCTCTTATTCAAATAGAAATTGAATGTTTTGCACTCGAATTCCGTCAATTACCGCCGCTACGTTGGCAGTGATAACGCGATATAACTGGACGGTTTTGTGGCAGCACCAACTATAAGTCGCGCGGCAAGAAATGGGGTAAATCGTAGGCGTTGCACTAGAGATTGTCGTTTTGGCGATCGTTATTCCCGGCTTTGGTTTATATTCCTCGCTCTCTCTCTCGCCCCTCGTTCCTCTCGCTCGGCCGTCAGAGATGCGTAGGTCGTGCACTCACGATCGTGAGCGGGTCGGCGGCATTGTGTAATCGATTTTACCTTTCGGCTACCTCTTTGTTTTTACCACCTGGACAACCACAGCAAGATGTGACCATCTGATCGCAAGCGCACCTTCGCTGGATGTATGCTGTTGTATTCAAGATTGCAAAATTTTCAAGATTATCAAGAAACGTAAACATAGGAAGAGGAGGCTTCTATCAAAAGCGCAATAATACACAGCTGCTGAGCGAGGAAGTGATAGTAAGTTGCAAGATTATCATTTTGTTGCTTAGATCGGTAATAATGTTTTACTGTGACTGTTGTTTACATATTTGCATAATAAGAGCTTAAAATGGGTATTAAAGAAACTAAAGCCCACATATTAGGATAAATTGTTTACAAACTTGAATGAACTAATTATAATAATATTTATAATTGCCAAGCTTATTTTTTTTAACAAATGAAGACTTTCATATATCTATTTGAAAGATAAAATCGAATTTATTACTTGGTAATTTATCACAAAAATTTCATAAAAAATAATAACAATATTTTTTGTTTATGGGTTTTTAAGCTGGTCATATTTGTTAACACTTTGTGCTTCACGAATATACGGTCACTCACGAGCTTTGCCTACCTGGCTCACGACTCACGCGATCATCTCCAAACCGACGCCAACAGAGCGTAGTAGTAGCTGGCGTCGAGTGAATGACTCCGTAGTGGGGCATCAAGGCAGAGCTGAGGAAGAGGAATAGATAGAGATAGAGCAGCAGAAGCAGAAGCAGACGAGGCAGAAGGTGGAGGAGAAAAAGAAGGGGGGCTGAGTGGAGTGAATTGGAGTGGATTTGGATTTGTGTCAAAGCGTTTTGTGTCCCCCATAAATATGCAAAAACATCTCGAGGACCAAACAACAACTGACCCCCTGGGATTTTAATTCCATTTCGTTGTTTAATTAGCACATGATGTATTTTGTTCAGTGTCTTCCCAGCGAGTATATACGAGAGTGTGTGAATATGTCAGTGATTACGCAGTTTTCCGCAGTTGTTTTGCTTGGTGGGAATATAAACCGTATCTCGATATCTTTTCGCTGAATCGATTGATTGGCACACACTGCGTATGCGCAACGTTTCATGTGCGTTAAAAGTTTTTTTTTTCTATCTACTTGTGAGAGACGACAACCAGTTGCATGCCCGTTTCATTACCATTGCGTTCCGTTTGCTCTTTTCCCACTCGTTCCAGTGCAGTTCATCGTTGTTGTTTATCATCCAGTCCAAATGTCAGCTGTTTCACGCAACATGTACCATAAAAGCGGAACAGCGAAGCGCAGAAAAAGAGCCAGCCGATCAAGCCCAGGATACAAGCAACAACAGCAGGCGAAGCAGCAGCCAGAGCAAGAAAGAGAGCGCTGCTAACAACGTAAACAAAAAACAAAAAAAAAAGGAACAAATAAACACACATACATATACGCAACAACAACAACAACAACAAATACCATAAAAGAAGCAACAAAAAGAGAGTAGAAAGGAGAGAGCACGGCTGCGAAGAGAACGACAAAGAGAAAGTGCAACCGAGCTCTGTAAAGAGAGAGAGAGGAAGAAAGATAACACCAATCATAAGGTAAGCGGTAAATCATATAGTATTCTGCAGTGCATTTCCACTTCTAAGACTAAAATCCCAAAACGTTTTCGAAAGCTTGCGAAATTCCCTTAAATAATATTAAATATTAGGTGAATTATTTTAGTAATGGTTAAAGATAATTAACGTAGTGATTTATAGTGAGAGTTAGTCTTAACCGGAGGTTAAAGCTCCATAACACTTTCATCTTGAATTGTTTTTAAATTCGAAATATTGTATTCACACAATTTAATTTTATTCGAATTTATTTAATATTTTTATAGTTTGCCAGATTTTTAATGTCACGCATTTTGTATTCCTTTCCCTTATTATGCCTCACTTTCGTTGTGATTTCGTAATAATTCGTCTTGGAATTAAATATGATGTCATAACTATTATTTGCTTTTGTAGAAATAATTTGGATTGCATAATTTAAAGAAATAACAACATTTGTTTACTCTGCAATCAGTAAAACCTACTAACTCTTTTAACTTTTGTTCTTTAATTGAAATTACAGCAATATATGGTCTATAAGATTGCAAAATTACTTTGCTTTACAAGCATTGATCATAGTAATGCCAGAAATTGTAATCAGAAAATGTTTAAAACTGTGAGTAACACTCTTTCTGGTATTTTGCTTATTATTTTTGGTTTTTAGAATATGATTTACCGAAAATATGGTTAATAATATGACGAAATAAATAGATGCATATTATTTACTAGCCTGCTTTCTTTAAAAGTATTCCTTAAAGCAATTATGAGCTTGAAAACAATAAGAATTTCGCAAGAGTATTTTAAATACTAAATGCTTGCTACTTTACTAGTATTTGTGGTAGTTTGGTGTAGTATTTCCAGTATTTAAACCAGTATTTAAGCCTGTTTGAACCAGTTTTGCTCGAAAAACGTAGATAAATGCATGTAAAGTACGTAATATTGATTAGTTAACATTTAGAAATTAAATATTATTCGCATTAAATACTAATAATTGAACTCCTCTTCTTTTTTTGAAGCCTGAAACCAGATACTAAGGCTTAGGATTAGGTAACTCTGAACAGAGAGAGAGAGAGGCAGAGGATCAATCAGATAATCAAACCCGCCATGACAATCATACTCTTCCTGGTGGACACTTCGTCGTCCATGTGCCAGAAGGCGTATGTGAATGGGGTGCAGAAAACGTATCTGGACATTGCCAAGGGCGCTGTGGAGACGTTCCTCAAGTATCGTCAGCGGACGCAGGACTGTCTCGGCGATCGCTACATGCTCCTGACATTCGAGGAGCCGCCGGCCAACGTGAAGGCCGGCTGGAAGGAGAATCATGCCACGTTCATGAACGAGCTGAAGAACCTGCAGAGTCACGGCCTCACCTCGATGGGCGAATCACTGCGCAACGCCTTCGATTTGCTCAACCTGAATCGGATGCAATCGGGCATCGATACGTACGGCCAGGGCCGGTGCCCCTTCTACCTGGAGCCCTCGGTCATCATTGTGATTACGGATGGGGGTAGGTACTCCTATCGCAACGGTGTCCATCAGGAGATCATACTGCCGCTGAGCAACCAAATCCCAGGCACCAAATTCACCAAGGAGCCCTTCCGATGGGATCAGCGTCTGTTCTCTTTGGTCCTGCGGATGCCTGGCAACAAGATTGACGAGCGGGTGGATGGCAAGGTGCCCCACGATGACTCACCCATCGAGAGGATGTGCGAGGTCACGGGCGGACGCTCGTACCGCGTGCGGAGCCACTATGTGCTCAACCAGTGCATCGAGAGCCTGGTGCAGAAGGTGCAGCCGGGCGTGGTCCTCCAGTTTGAGCCGCTGCTGCCCAAGGAGGCCGCGACGGGGGGAGGTGCGAGTGCCGCCGCTCAGGGAGGAGCTGGTGGCGCCAGTGGAGCGGGTTCGGGCTCGGTATCGGGTGCCTCGTCCACCTCCTCCTCGTCCTCGTCGACGGGGACTTCGGGTGGAGGCGGCGGAGGCGGAGGAGGAGGAGCAGCAGGAGACCCGCCCACGCCCACGGACATAGTCTTCCAGCCGGTGAAGAAGATGATCTACGTGCAGAAGCACATCACCCAAAAGACCTTCCCCATTGGCTATTGGCCGCTCCCAGAGCCATATTGGCCAGACTCCAAGGCCATTACGTTGCCTCCCCGCGATGCCCACCCAAAGCTGAAGATTCTCACCCCGGCGGTGGATGAGCCGCAGCTGGTGAGGAGTTTTCCCGTGGACAAGTACGAGATTGAGGGGTGTCCTTTGACCCTGCAGATCCTTAATAAAAGGGAGATGAACAAGTGCTGGCAGGTGATTGTGACGAATGGCATGCACGGGTTTGAGCTGCCCTTTGGTTACCTCAAAGCGGCGCCGAACTTTACCCAGGTCCATCTGTATGTCCTGGCCTATAATTACCCGGCGCTGCTGCCCCTGCTGCACGACCTCATCCACAAGTACAACATGAGTCCGCCGAATGATTTGATGTACAAGTTTAATGCCTACGTTCGCTCCATACCGCCCTACTACTGCCCCTTCCTGCGCAAGGCTCTGGTTAATATTAATGTGCCCTACCAGCTGCTGCAATTCCTGCTCCCGGAGAACGTGGACAACTATCTGTCGCCGACCATTGCCAATCAGCTGAAGCACATCAAGAACACGGCCAAGCAGGATCAGGAGAATCTCTGCCTCAAGGTGTACAAGCAGCTGAAGCAACCAAAGCCTCCGTACCGGCAGGTGGAGACGGCCAAGCTTTGTACGGGCGCCGCTCTAAGGAGGGATCTGGTGCGGCATCCCCTGCTGAGGGACACCTTTGCCAAGCTCCATGCGGAGATCGAGCCCGTGGAGAACTACACGATTGTGGTGCCGCAGCTCACGCATCAGTCTTCGGCCAAGACCTATCGGAATCCCTTTGATATACCGCGCAGGGATTTGGTTGAGGAGATTGCCAGGATGAGGGAGACCTTTTTGCGACCCGCCTCGCTGGTGGCCAAGGATTCGGGCCACTGCCTGCCCATCGCGGAGATGGGCAACTACCAGGAGTACCTCAAGAACAAGGACAATCCGCTGAGGGAGATCGAACCGACCAATGTGAGGCAGCACATGTTTGGGAATCCCTACAAGAAGGACAAGCACATGGTGATGGTGGACGAGGCGGATCTCAGCGATGTGGCGCCCATGAAGTCCTCGCCCAATGGCAATGGGCCTGGAGGGGCGCCCCCGGGCTCTGGTTCGGGTTCGGGCTCCAGCTCTCCCTCGGGTCAGTCGTCGTCGGGCTCTGGAGTGGGTCCAGGCATGGGTGGCATGGGCGGCGGCCTAATGATGGGGGGCGGTGGCGGTGGTAGCGGCGGCAGCAGCCTCTCCAAGAAGCTGGAAGGCACGGGAAGAGGCCGGAAGCGGAAAGCGGGACCCCTGCCGCGTGCCTTTGAGTTCCGGCGCATGTCCACGGACTCGCGATCATCCGCCTGCCCCAGTCCCGTTTCCTCCACGTCGAGCAGTGCTCCAGGCTCACCCATACCCGGTGCCTCGCCCTCAGGCTTGGGGTGTGATTCCTCAACGCCCGAGAGCAGTTCCAGCCCCAATTGCTTTGACGAGGACAGCAACAGCAGCTGCAGCAGCATCGGGAGCAGCAGCGGGAGCACCTCCTCCGCTCCGGAATCGAACGACTCGGGCTTGGCGCTCTCCACGCCCTCGGATCGCTTGGGCCTAAGCTTTGACTTCAACGAGGAGGAGACCAGCGATCAGGACACGCCGCTTAATGGCTACGTGCACAACTTTATCAATGGCATCAGCGAGGATCAGGGTGGAGCGGTGGACACGGACAGCAGCACGACAGCAGCGAGACCAGACCAGACCAGTGCCAGTGCGAGTGGGAACTCCGCCAGTTCCACAGCGACCACAACGACGACAGCAGTGCCTTTGTCGTGCTCTTCACCCGCCGCCGCTGCCCCTGTCCTCGTCGTTGCCCCAGAGTTGCCTCCTCCAGCTGCAGCTCAAGCTGTAGTCACGCCCACGACACCAGCGGCGGCGTCTCTGATCCAGGCCAGCAGCAGCAACGGCAGCAGCGATGCCTGCCCAGCGGTGCCCACAGCCGTCATTGCCAGCAGCAGCAGCAGCAGCAGCTTGGGAAGCAGCAGCTTGGGAGGAAGCAGCAGCTTGGGAGGAAGTAGCAGCAGCAGCAGCTTAGGAAGCAGTATCGGAAGCGGGAGTAGCAGCAGTGGCATCCACAGCCACAGCCACCACAGCAGCCTCCACAGCAGCCTCCACAGCAGCCACATGAGCAGTTCCAGCAGCAGCTCTTCCGGAGTCCTGTATGTCCCTTTAAATGGATTAACCACCCATGCCGCCTACAGCAGCAACCTGGGCGGACTTAGCTCACCCCTAGACAGCCTCAGCTCGCTGAGCCCGGCCTCCAGCAGCAGCAGCTCCAGGCCGGGGCTACTGCCTCTGGCCAATGGCTATGGGCATGGACATGGAGCCACGGCCATATCACCGCCATCGCCAGTGGCGCCAAGCAGTGCTTCCACGGCTTCCACTTCCAGCTCGGGCTCGGGCTCGGGCTCCGGCACCAGTTCCAGCTCCAGCTCCAGCTCCTCCGCCTTCAGTCACTTTAGCCACAACGACATCAACGACGCCTCGGAGATATCGCGCATTCTGCAGACCTGCCACAACGGCACCAGCAGCAGCAGTAGCTCCTCCTCCTCCTCCTCCTCGGGGACGGGGGACGGCGGCAGCGGCAGCAACAGCCTGAATGGCAATGGGAGCAACAGCAGCAGCACCTCCTCCTCAACGGACAGCGGCCTGGTCGAGGATCACTACTCCTCCAATAGCTTTGATGCCCTGAAGCGGGCGGCGGGCATTGTGGGCGGCAATCCCCATTATTACTGGGCCAGTGGCCTCAATCATCACAGCACCAGCAGCACCAATAACAGCAGCAGTTCCAGCGCCACCAACAACGCCAACCATCGGAGCCACAACAACAGCAGTCCCAGTCCCATCAAGCTGCTAGACTCCCCGACCGCCGTCCTCAGTTGCAGCTCCTCGCCCACGCACAGCCACAACAATGGCGAGCTGAGTCCAACATCACCTTTGACACCACAGACCATCCTCAGCGAGGAGCAGCGCGAGGCTGCGCGGCGCCACAACACGGATCTGCGGCTGCAAATCTTTCGGGATATCCGGCGACCAGGACGCGACTATAGCCAGCTGCTGGAGCATCTGAATCTGGTGAAGGGCGACCATCACATGCAGTCGGAGTTTGTGGAGATGTGCATTGGAGAGTCGCTGCGCTTCCGCAGGCATCGCATGGTGCTGAGCATCCAGGACTGGTGGGAGGAGAAGGAGAAGCAGCAGCATCTCAAGTCGCCCTCGCCCTCGCCATCGCCACCGGTACCGGTTCCAGCCGCTGTGGCTGCAGCTGCTGTGGCGGAGCAGGCCGTCGCCAAGAGTTAACGATGGCTAATGTGGCACCACTGAGCCCGCGGGGTCATCCAATCCATCTGTCTGTGAGTGTCCGGAATCGAGGAGATTGTAAATAGTTGCCACCAGAGGACAGCCACGACGGGATCGGGATGGGGATGGGGATATCAGCGCCGCGCCGGGACTATAGCCACTACCATATAATACCAAACAAAAGCAAGAAAACAACAGAAACAACAACAGAAACCGAAAGCAAAAACATAAAACAAAACACACAAAAAACGTTTAGAGAAAGGATCGGATCTAGGATCGGGCACAGATCCGGGACTCTATATGTTAGAGCTGGCAAAAAATCGATGTTTTGCACTATCGATTTTTTCGATTTGTTTTACTAGTGAATCATCGATACTATCGATGATTCCTAAGCTTATAAAAATTATAGTACCGGCTGTTGAAGCCTTGAGTTAACACGATTCCGGCTTTAAGGGATTCATTTCCAATCATGATCTAACCAAATATTTCCCTTCCAGCATTCGATAAAACATCGATAGTGCAAAAAACAATCGATGCTTTTTAAAAAAGTTAACAACAAAGAAATCGATACTATCGATAGTGCTCCGATGTTTTGCCAGCACTACTCTATAGCTAGGAAGCTAGGAATCTAGGAGCAGATATTTGTAATTAGATGATCTATTATTTGATATGTATATGTAGCCTAAGCCTAAGGTAAGCAATTATGATGAGAAAGTTTACGTAAAAACAAAAACACACAGTTTCATTTAGACATTTATAAATATATATATTTAAACATAGGAATATCTACTTTTTTTTTTTTTTTGTCGCATAAAAGAGCCTAGAAGTTATCGATATATATCGGTCTAAAGTGTAAATTGTACGTGTAAAGAAAAAGAAAGTTTTAGGAAAAAGCCCACAACACACATTTTAGCCAATTTTTGTTGGAAAACTGTTTAAGATGAAAGGAAAAAAAGAAAACTTGATCAAGTTGTAACAAGTAGTAGTATATATATTTTATATTTATTGCGTATTAATTTGTATCCTTTGGGTAGCCTCTGCATTCGTTCTTTTTTAGCTCTTATGTATAGTTGTATATTTTTTATTTAATTAATTAATTATACAACACCCCCACCCCACACACAACACACAACAACAATGATAAGCAACAAATTAAGAGAAAAGCGTACCGTTTGTTATATATATATTTAAAATAGAAAACATATAAACAAAATAAGAAAAAGTAAAAAACAAAAAACAAAAAACGAAAAAAAAAACAAATAACGAAATATATACATTTTGCACTATTTTTTTACGTGTATGTGTGGATGGTGTGTGTGCGTGTGCGTGCGTGTGTGTACGAGTGCGTAACGCAATACATGAATTGAGTAATTGAGAGTAAAATAAACAAGGAATAAACAAAAACAAAACACAAAACGTTTGCTAATATTAGCTAGGCGGCTGGCAGTTATTTTTCGACTGCTTCAGGATTAATAATCAATTATGTACACTCGAAAAAAGTGCGTATATATATTTAACAAATTTCATACATACACAGAAAACAAAAACAAAAAAAAAACCAAAAGATCAACAAACAAACAACAGAGCAGAAAACAAAAACAAACGGATAACAAAAACGAAATCAAAGAAAAAAATAAAAAAGGAAGCATTGCATAAGTTTAATCGTTTCTTGGGCTGGGATATGTTATCGAAAAACTTTCCTCTCTCTCAAGGTCCTTCTCTGCCTCCGCAATCAATGGCGACCATATGCCCCTGTATGAATGATCCCCTTTTATGGTCACAGCCATGCCCCCCACCCTTATTATGAATTTATTTGTAATCCCTTATTATTCTCCTTAGATTCATTATCAAACACCAATCATGATCTATTTTTTGGGAACTATTTTTAGAACTTTTGGATATTGGGTTGTAATTTCCAATATCTCGTCCTATAATTATGTTTTATTCCAAAAATATATACGATTTTATCAAAATATTGACTTCAACTTAATAAAGAAAAGGGGGGGGGACTATGTAAAAGTAATGCAAATTTTGAGGAATTTTGCTAAATTTGGGATAAATCTTATTTTCCAGTCAAATTTGGCATAGAGATCATTATTTACTTCATATTTTATTTTTGTAGTCCCCGTTATTAATTAAATTTCTATATTAAATATTTATTAAATACAAAATTTGAACCAGTAACCGATCTTTCAAATCCCTGATGAGCGATAACCGTTACGTTATCGATAGCTGACCAGAAATCTCAAGCGAGAAATTTCGTCATTCGCTTTTCACACCCCAAACTCTTGATAATAAAGTTTATGATGATCAATAGTATTACCCCACAACTTAAAAACATTATTCTTCGTTGTTTTAAGAGCCTTCTCTCGGTTTCAGAGAGCAGAAAATGCTAACGTCAATGTAAAAACAGCTACGAACCAGTTCTCCACACGATAACTCGCAGCTAGCGATGGCAGTCGCCGCCCAATCCGATAGTCGCCGCCAAATCCGATTGTCGCCACCAATCGAATCTGAAATTTGCCAATTTCGTTTGTTTTACAGTTTGGATGCGGATTTTGGAGCTTTAATTGCAAAATGGATGTGCCGACGCCTCCCACGCCGACTAGACCGGCGACCCACGTGGCCCACGATACCGGCATGGACGACATTCAGCGCTTGCTGAACCTGGAGGCGATGTGCCGCTTCCAGGACGACGCCCAGCATGTGCAGCGCCAAGTGCAGGAGAAGGCGCGAGAATGGCTAAAGACCAAGACCGAGTACCAGCAGGAGTATGCCCGCCTGACGCGCCTGATCAAGTGCATCGGCATGCGTGTGGCCGTGGACACCAGGTCCGCGGAGGATGAGGAAAAATATGCCAATACCCTCAGACTGGTGAGGAACCTGCGAGCGAAGATCAGCAGCGATGTGCGGGCAGCCAGCATGGATGCAAGCGTGGTGGAACAGTGCCAGCTGCAGCTGGACGCGGTGCACAAGCCGCGCACCCAGCTCAGCCGGGAGAAGCGCGAGTTTGCCGAAATCCAGGAGGCGCTGCAGGACCTGCGAACGTCGGTGGACGGCCTGGAGAACGGGCTGGAGCTCAACACAATGCAGGCGATGGACCAGATGGTGGCCGAACTCCAGCCGCCGGCCAGAAGAAACGATGCGTAGATTCTATACTATTTATTTGGGACACAAGCTCCATTATATCTTACAAACACATCCATTTATAGAACATAAAGATTAAATTCGCCAGATTCCAGGTCTTAAAGCTGTAAAAACATCGATAGTGCTCTTACTCGATATTTTCGATAGATAGTGATATTTCAAACCATCGATACTATCGATATTATCGACAAAATATGGGTTAATGGGTTAAAAAAAAAAAATCAGATTAAATGGCATAATTTATATACGATTTTATGTAATAAAAAAAAAGAAAGAAATTTAATCATATTAGTGTCTATATAGATTTTATACCAAGATAGTTTTTGATATTAATGATAAGAAATGAAATAAAAATGGTCCTAAAAATATAAAAATGTAAGATTATATTTATTTGTGTAATATATTTATTGATTATAAGATTATATTTATTTTTATAATATATTTATTGGCAAAAAACTTGTACATTTGCTGCTAACGCGATGTATCGAAGGTGGGAAAAAAAAATCGATAGTAACGCGGAGCACAACAATAATATCGATAGTATCGTCGATAGTTTTACAGCTCTACCAGGTCCCTCCAGGCAAGCGGGCGAGAGCTCAAGCGGGTGTTAATAGCAGCCATAGCATTCTACAAAACAAAGAGTTAGACGTGGGCATTAGTCAGGGGAGGGGGGCTGGGATTACCACTTGGAGCGCTTGGACCAGTCCTTGGGCGTCCAGTGCAGGCATTTGGAGTCAATCCGTATCTTCCGCTTGTCCATGGCCCGTCGGTGCTGCTCGATGGTGTCGCGGTTAATGCACACAATGTACTGGCCCTTGTAGTAGTTGATCAGGTTGAGGTTCTGCAGCGTAGAGATCACGTCCTCCTTCTTGATCGAGGTGCACTCGCAGATGTCGCTGCGGGGGTGGGGGGGAGAAAGGAAAGGGAATCGTTTGAAAGAGCCCCAAAGGGGAGTACATCGGAAAACTATCGATACTATCGATTTTATGAACTAGTAAAACATCGCAAAAACCGATAGTGCCAAATCTAGTTCCCTTACTTAATCGTTATCGTTGGCTTCTCCCCATCCGTGCTCGGGTTCTGGCTGATAAAGATCTCGAGGATAGTTTGCGCCCAGTAGGAACGGTACGAGAGCAGCCCCAGATCCGACAGCGGCTTCTCCGGCGAGCCCGTCTTGCCCTCGAACTTGGACAGTTCGTAGCTGAACTCGATGAGCAGCTTGCCATAGCCTTTCCGCTGATATGGCGGCATGGTGAGGATGCAGGCCACGTTATAGTCCTCGGTGCTCTCCTTCTCCTTCGAGAAGTACCCCACGATGTGGAAGCCGCGCGAATCGAACTCCGTCATCACGTAGAACAGAAACGGATCGGTGTCGTAGTAGAGGGTCTTGTGGTCCAGGAATAGCTTGGCCAGCAGACAGAGATTCTGGGCGTACACCTTGTTCTTGCGCCCATCGATCTCAAAGAAGGAGATGGTGTGCTTGCGGTAGATCTCGTTGCCTGGCGGATGCCGGAGATTGCACTTGGACAGGTGCCGCTCCAGGCACTTTCGGCTCTTGCGATACTTCAGGCAGAACTCACAGATGTAGATGCAGGACATTTGGCAGAGCTCCTGGGGATACGGGGAGAAGTACCACGGCTTGATGCGGTGCCGGCCCAGCTCGATCATCTCCACGTTCTTCATGCGCGTCACGACGTCGTCCTGATGGGTTACCATGCTGCCCGATTGCCTGGGCGTCGGTATCTTGCCATCCTGCGATCCATCGCCGTCCTCAGCGGCCGCCCCCGCACCCGCCCCGCCGCTGCTGATCAGTCCGTCCCCGGTCACATGGACGGGCGTGGCGGCTGTTGGCGTCTGCGGGGTCGGTGGATGCGGATGCTGCGGCTGTGCCTGCGGTGTGTGGTGTCCGTGGGCCGAGCCGCCGTGCACCTTCCGCTTTCGATTGATGCGTTTCTGCAACGCAGCCGCCAGGTTATTGCCGTTGACCAGCTCGGGGCCAGTGCCAGGGGTGCTGGGCGTTGCGCTAATGGGGGTCACAGGGGTGCCAACACTGTGTGCGACTACTGGCGGTCCGCCGGGAGTGCTTGGGGCGGCCGCAATGGCCCCAGAACCCGTACCAGAAGCGGGATGCTGTGGCGAGGTGGGACGGGAAACGCTGCCCGCCAGCGAGTGGTGGCGCTGCGGCGTGGTCACACCCGTGCTGGTGCCCGTCTGGGAACCATCACGCCGCGGAAACTGTACCTTTCGCGTGTACAGGTCCTCCTCGTTGACCCACTCATCCAGGCGCTTGTTGACTGCCAGTAAAAAAGGGAATGTATAAGGCCGGGAAGCCTCTAGAGAGCCGCATACTCACAGTCCACATAGTGCACATAGAACTGACGACGCCCGTCCAGCTCCTTGATGCTCACGATCTCCGCCAGCGGCCAGTCGTCCGTTTTGTGCATCCGCACGGGCAGGCGACAGCCCTCAGTGAGGGCGGCCTGCAAAAAAAAAACAAAGCCAAACAAACTGTGTAAAATCCCGCAAAACAAAGGTGTCCAGTGAGAAAAACACACCGTCGACTCGCAGATGGAGGCCACGTCGTCGTCAAACTCATATTTGTGGTTGATTTTCATTTGTTTTGTGTTTTATTTGCGTTTTATTTATGTTTTCAATTTGGCAAGCGTAGTAATCCGAGGAAAATCTGTCGATAACTACCAGCTGATTGCAGTAATCGATAGGCGCCAGTGCTGTGCAGCGTCGTACAGTGTTGCAAAACTAGGATAGGCTGAACTAGAGCTGGAACTATCGATATGTCTTGATGATATCGATATGTTTATACATTTTACATCCCTAGCGCTAGCCCTGATTGGATGGAACAAAATAAATAAGCGGCTAGGTGCGCAGACTTGCGACTAAATTACGACTGAATCAAATAAATAAACGCAATTAATATGGACAGTTAACAAAATGCGTAGAGCGAAACATAGCAACGAGCATACGCCCAGACCGGAGTGATTCACATACACATAAATCACAATTTTTTTTTGAATATTTTTTGTGTTGGTTCCGAGTGAAGCGTGTGGGGCGGAGGCAGAGCAGAGCGGCTGAAGAGGAGTTGTGGAGCGCGGAGCGTGTGTGGAGAGTGGAAAGTAAAAGTGGCGGTGCCTGTCTCTATACGTGTGTGCGAGTGCAAGTGCCACTGTGTTTGTGTGTTGGCGCGTTTGTTTGTGTCGGTGTGTGCCGAAAAAGAAGTTGCAGAAACATAATCGTCGGCGGCGAAGAGTTACGTTACGCAAAAAAAAAAACAAAAAACAAAAAGAAACACAAAAAGAGCCCCAAATAGGCAACCACAACAAAAGATATTGTGCAAAAACAACGGCGGATTTGTGCTCACTGCGCGAGTTAGCGACTGCTGAAGTGGTGTGAGTGAGTGAGTGCCAGTGTGAGCGAGCGAGAGGAGCGGCGAAAAGAGGAGCAGTGCGTGCGAGCGAGCAAGAGCGACCGGCGCAATGAGCAGCATCGTTGGCGAGAATCACGGCACCACCAGCCTCCCACAGCCACCACCCGTCGTCGCCGCCGCCACCACCACAGTGGTGGTCAGCAGCGGCGCTTCCAGTGGCGGAGGAGGTGGCGGCGGCGTCATGGGCGTAACCACCGCCAACGGACCGCGCGTGGTCACCATCTACAAAACGGAAACGGGCTTCGGCTTCAACGTGCGCGGCCAGGTGTCCGAGGGCGGCCAGCTGCGGTCCATCAACGGGGAGCTATACGCACCGCTGCAGCACGTGAGCGCCGTTCTGGAGAATGGGGCGGCGGAGAAGGCGGGCATCAAGAAGGGCGACCGCATCCTGGAGGTGTAAGTACATATTATGAGAAGTACCGCCTAAGGGGGTTAAGTTTTCTACTTTCTGGAATATCTCCTGTACGCAGCAGGGTCCACATTTTTCAATATTTTAGCAGATCTAAAATGTCTTTATCGATAACTAAAAACTCTTTATCGATAACTAAGATAACATGGCTAGATTGGCTCGTCTGTAGATGCTGATCAGCATCCCAAACGGATTACAGCCTCATTCGAACTTAAAATGACTTCCGCCTCTAAAAAATATGATCTTAAAGAATCCAAATAGTTCATAAATGTGTTCATAAGCTTATAAATTTCTTTATTTACCTTTCACGTATTGTAGGGAATTCATATCGTTAGCTAGTTCAGCAGACAAGTTGTGAGGAATTAAGGAAATTTGTCAAAGCTGTTAAAAGTTATGCCCTGTTTACGCTTGGCCAAAGTTGTTGTTCAGTTTGCGCAGATTAGGCCGGAGTGCAGTCGTCCTTCCTTGATAAACTTATCCTGCTCGCACAGGGCAAAACCTGAACGGACACAATAGATTCTCAGAACTCAAAAAGCAATTTGAGGAACAGGCTTAGTGAATTATATGGTGGTGGTGGTGGTGTCCAGGGGTTAAGTAAGTGGAGTTAACCCCACGAGAAGAGGGGCTTGCATGTCCGAGGAAACCTCTGACCCGGAGTTGCTTTCGTGGTTGTGGAAATTGGAGTTGAAAGTGGAATTCTGGTGGGGAATAAGACCTGAGCTGCCCCGGGAATATCAATAGCACACACTGCTGCCTCTCTATGCTCGTGTGTTGCGTGTGTGTGTTTGTGGGCTTTTTGGGGGTGACTAAGGGTGGGTGGTTGTGCGGCTTTTTCCTGGTGTGTTTGCTTGTTCACCCATTTAAGAGGTTCTGCTACTCCAAAGAAAATTGGATTAAAAATGGACATTTTTTTTCTAAGAATGTGGGGCAGTTTCTATATAATATTCAGTATTTTATATCCTTATCTTCTCATTTTCTAAGAATATGTACATATATAACAATAGATCCTTTCAGAATTTCGTTTTTATATTGGCTTAAATACAAAAACTATTTGAAATCATACTAAAACTATAAGAAATACCAAACATTGCCAAGTTCTGCAACTAATAATGTAATCTTTCGATATCATAAAACCAAAACATACTATAAATGCTTAAAACTACCAGAAAATACCTAATTCTGCAACTTAAAATGTAATTTGTAGTATTATTGAACTAAAAACATACTTCAAATTAACGAAAAATACCAGTTTCTATATAATATTCAGTATTTGATATCCTTATCTTCTCATTTTCATATGAAATTATACTGAAACTATAAGAAATACCAAACAATGCAAGGTTCTGCAACTAATAATGTAATCTTTCGGTATTATACAACCAAAACATATTACAAATCCTAAAAAATGTATTAAAACTACCAGAAAATACCTAATTCTGCCACTTAAAATGCCACTTTTAGTATTAATGAACTGAAAACATACTTAAAATTAACGAAAAATACCTATCCCAGACTAAAAAGTAAAAATAATTGAACCTAGCTTAGTGGCATGGGCGTTTAATTGAATTATGTAGTTTTTTCACTCTTCTTAATTTCCTTTTGTGCTCTTCACGTGTTTAATTTGTTGTTTTTTAATATTATTCCCCCCACACACATACATACACACCCACACGGGCTAATTAAAATGGCCATTTGGCATGTTTGTCCACTCACTCACACTCTCTGTGCATCTCGCCCACCTCTTACTCGCCTGCTCGCTTGCTCTCGCCCCTTTTGTTTAGCATCTTTTGACATTTGGGCTTCGATACCCGTTATCAGTGAGCATCCTCCGTCCCCCGCTCTGCCCTCTTCCTGCCATCATCCTTCCTTTCATCAATCATATTTTATTTTGATGGTTTTACTCCATTCCATTTTGTTCCCGTAGTTTCTGTTTTGTGTCGTCGTGGGTGCGGTTGTAGCGACCTCTCACTCCGCTCTCCCCCAGTCCCCCTCGCCCATGCTTCGAGAGGCGAAATTCAATTAATAAATTTTGCTAAAGTTTCTTCCTCGCCAGCGCGCAGAGCAGAGCAGAGCACAGCCAGCAACTTAATTATCATCGTCACCTTCGGTACCGACAAAACTCGCAAATTTTCCACATTTTTCGCACATATTTCCATGGCAAACAAGGAGGCGGAAGAGAGGGCGGAGAGTGGGAGGGAGGTGTGAGAGAGGCGTGCTCGTCTATTATGCGGCTGGGTTGTTGTTGCTTTTGTTGTTGCTATTTGCAGTGGCCCATCATTTCATTATCAGCAAAAATAACAACAGCAAGCGAGGAGAGCCGTTATAATTCGGCTGCGCGTGAGCTAACAAAAGCAAAGGCAGAAACTGCAATAACAACAACAATAATAACAATAACAATAACAGCGACAGAAGCAAAAGCGAAACAAAAGCAATGGGAAAAAGAGTACAAACAGAAAACGAAAGCAAAAGCAAACAAATTTGCATTTGATTTCCGCCTTTTAGCGCGAACCAGTTTCCAACTGGAACCAAGCGCCTAAATCTGCTAATTTCCCCCTCTTTCCCATTACCTTTCTTCTCTGGATACAGTTATATGTGAGGGCAAAAGAGAAGGAATGAGTTCAGAGCCTTCTGTGGGTAGCAAAAATAAGTAATTTGACTTTTCTTTTTAATTACTAAGCCAGCTTTTGTATTATTCGGTAGTTTTGAGATCACATTAATTGTATTTGGTATTTTCTGCTGGTTTTCTGGAGTTATTGAGGCTTTTTAGCGGTTTTTAGTATGTTTAGGTATTTGAGTATTACATATATTTGGTATTTATGTTTATTATGGTATTTTTGGCAAGTTTTCTGGAGTTATTGTGGGTTTTTAGCTGTTTTTAGTATGTTTAGGTACTTGTGTATTAATTATTATGGTTATTAATACAGTTTCTATAACTTAACATTAAAGTATGGGTCGATTTTGGGTCATTAATATTTACAAAACGATTTAAAACACCACGAAAGAGTGTAAAAAAGTAGGTTAAAAAAATATGTACTGAGTTTTCGGAATGTTACATTTGATTGCATACTTTTAGGAAGCTTTCCGGGATATAACAAATCAAATTGTCAACATTTATCAACAATCTCTTAATCCCAAAGCATATTTTTAATAGCCCTTGTTGCTATTTATAAGCGTTCGTTATCCAAATACTGACAAGAACGTCGTTTTGCGGGGGCGTTTCTCCTTAAACATCCGTCCGTGACTCAGTCCGCTTTCATGGAATCCGGTAGTGACGTGTTATCGCAGCCTCCTGGACCACCAGTACTGGACGAGTGACCACCAACCATCGGGCAGTGGCTCATCCACAGCCAGATCCAACTGCTTTTGTCGCCACATAGTGGGAGCATCGTTGCACAGGCTGCCATTGCACCGGACACAGTACGGATCATTGGCCGAGCACTCTGGCACTTGGCCAGCGCATCCGCGCATTGTATAGATCCCGTCCAGTCGACTGACCACCGTGCTAACGCACAGCTCCGCTGGGCTGGAACAATTGCTGGTGGTCATCATGGTGGGCAGCTCCATGGCCGCACAATCGTCATCCTGCGCCTGGGCAGAGCAGCGATAGCAGGTGCGCACGGAGAAGCGATTGCAGGAGTCGGCATCGCGGCACAGCTGGCAACTTTCGCCCAGGGGAGCCGGGGCAAAGTCGGAATCCGCACAGCCACGTCGCAGAAAGGTATCTAAAGGCACACAGAGGGGGGAAGGTTTAGTATCAGGGATCCATCATAAAAAACTAACTATTAAAGCTTGGGGCCTGCTTGCATTATCAAAAAATTACTTTATTGGTTGCATTATCATATTGACAGAGGGCTCTAATCCCTGCTAACCTTGCTCGCAGGAGTAACAGGACGTGGTGCCCTCGGCACACTTCTCCGTGGGCAGATTGCGACCCGCCCGACAGCCGGGATTCGCGGTGGAATTACACACCGCGCAGACAATATCCTGGCAGTTGGCATTGCAAAACTCCCCGTGGCATTCGCTCAGATCGCCGGTGGGAAAGAAGCCCATCGTTGTGGAGCAGCCACGCTGCAGGACCTCTGTCTGGGTATTCCGGTGCGTGTAGCAATTCTCGCGGTGTCCGTACATCACCTTGTTGGCGCAGTGCGTCACCGTGGTGTTGCTCAGCGCGCACTGGGGCTGATCCTCGGGATCCGCCGCCGGATCCTGATCCCTCAGGCAGTCGGGATTGGGTGCCAGTCGGTTGTGCGTGCACTGGAGGCACCGTGTCTCCGTGACGGTCTTCTCCGCATTGCAGCCATTGTAATTGCACTTGAGGCAGACGTGCGGACAGGTGGCCGGCAGATTCGTATACTCGCAGCCCCGCAGCGTGTTGGACAGATGGACCACGTTGGTGTAGCACCGGTCGTCCTCCCGGTAAAACGGACACGGCAGCAGCAACTGCGGCTTGCTGGTCACATCGATGCAGTCCGCTCCGCTGCATTGATAGCACCTCAGGCGATCCACGGGATAGACATAACGGTTGCACAGGCTCGTATTGCACCTGTCGCAGGGCGCCGCACAGTAGCCATTCGGATACAGGCGCCCCAGGCAGCCGCGTCGCGTTAAACCCGCCGATATGGAGGTGACACACTCGTCTCCAGACTGCGAGCACTCCTCCACCTCCAGTTGCTGGCCGGGGCGCGTGGCGCACTCGGAGTCCTCGGCGGAGTCGCAGGCATAGCACTCCAGGGCCTCTCTAACTCCCAATATGGAGGCTATAACCAGAAGCGGCAACAGCAGCAGTAACTTGGTGGCCATCGTTTCGGCTCTCGTTTTGGTTACGAACTGCCGCCGGACAAAGAACTTGTGGCTGTGTGCTTGCAGGCCACCTCTGCGATTAGATTACCGTTTAAATCTCAAGTGGTTCCAAGTCGGGACAGCCCGCAACCCGAGATGGCTCCGGATAAGTTCTCGATTAGGTGCTTCTTCGTTGTCGGATCAGGGATTGCACTGGCCAAGTGCCGGGGGAATTGCAATGGGTTATGTATATAGCAATTTAATCGGGAAAATTACGGGTTTTGATAAGAAGCTAGGGAAAGCAGGGTTTTTAGAGAATACTAACCTTGAGAGGGTTTTTAACCAAGGTATTCTTGGGAATAATGTATAAACTAAATGTATTGTGATTAGGATAATTGAAAAATGTGGTGCTGTCATGTTCCGTCTGTTGTCCGTATAAGCCTCTTGATCTCAGAGACTATATGAGATAGACTAGAGATACCCAACTTTATATCAGTATTATTAAAAATTCTATTAAGTCTAGTACCTCTGTAGCTCTAAACCTCTGTATCTTTGTCCTTCTGTCCCTTTGTCCGTCCGTACCTCTATCCGTTTGTCTGTATAACGGTTTAAACATACAAATCTTAGAAATTATTATTAGAACTTCTGTACCTCTGTACGTCTGTTCCTCTGTACGTCTGTACCTCTGTACGTCTGTACCTCTGTACCTCTGTACCTCTGTCCCTTTGTCCCTGTTGTCCTCCTGTCCGTTTGTCCGTATAACCGTATAAACATCTAAATCACAGAAATTATAAGAACTACTTTACCTCTGTACCTCTTTATCTTTGTAACTTTGTAACCTTTGTAACCTTTGTCCCTTTGTCCCTTTTGTCCCTTTTGTCCCTTTTGTCCTCCTGTCCGTTTGTCCGCTTGTCCGTGTAACCGAAAAAGCACCCAAATCTCAGAAACTATAAGAAATAAAGCCACCGAATTGCATGATAACAATTTTAAAGGTTCCACACAAATCAAGTTTGATTTAAAATATGGTCACGCCCCCTACCGCCTACACAAACCATTAAAAAACCGGCCTTTTAGTGGGCACTTTGCATGTTCAATAAACGCAACGAGTTTGCGAAATATTATTTAATCTAATCAAGTTAGTTTTACTTTACACTCTCTCTCCCATACAAAAGGCAATTAAAATTAATCAACTTAGTGTGTTTTCCCTGGCATTTTCCCTTTTTGAGGGAATTTTCACACACCATTAAGCCAATTAAATTCAATAAATAAACTTCTTGAATGGGAAACCTAATTCGTTTCAACGAGGGAAAATGGGCCATGAATTACTTAAGCGAGTCATGGAGCTTTTCGGGTGACTTAATGCGACTAACTAAATAATGCATTCAGTGTGGAATGAACTTTGATTTGCTAAGTAATTGCTTGGGCTTCTTACCTTGGAATAGTTTGGTCACGAGTTCATTGCCCCATTGTTGTTCATGTTGTTGTTAATCCCAAAGATGTTTCTTTAGTTATTTATTTTTTTGCCTGCCTTTTGAGACATCCAAAGGCAATTCAGGGCCTCAGGACGGATACTTCTCGATATACACGACATAATTGAGGACCCGCCGGATACCAGACAGTCTTTAGCCAATCCATCTGCATCCTTTGTGCATGTCTGCCACTGGTCCTCCTCCTCATTCTCCTCCTTCCCATCTGTCCTTCCTCTTAACATTGTGCTTGTGCTGGGTTTGTGGAAGAGGCCAGGGCCCCGCACAATGTGGGTGGTTGGTGCCTCCTAAGGTTGTTCGGTTCCAATCAATGGGGATTATGAACTATTTTAGGTCTGCTTTTCGTTGGCAAAAAATACAACATGGGCAATGCCAGCGAAAAATCGAAAATAAAGTGAAATATATATGAAAGAAAAATAATTTGTGGAGATATTTAGAGAATATTCTAAAGAACTCTCCTTACTTGTAGGTTTCTCTACTAAAAACAACATCTAAAATAGAGCTTGAAAGCATAACTCTAGTACCTAATTTCATCTCCTTTCAAGCCCCATTTTCTTCCAGTGTACACCAAAATAATATGTGAATTTATTTCCACAATAAAAGGAGGAAGGCCAGGCTTTGTGGGTATTGCTTTCAATACAAAAAGTTTCCAGTTCTGAGAAGGAAGAACAACTGCATCTTAAGCCGGAAATTCCCTTCTTTTATTTTTCACATTTTCACAATTCCCTCGACTTTACTTTTTCTTCCCTTCACTGGCAGGCACTGCATTTTCCTCAACAAGTTTAAGTAAACAATTTAAAGTTCAAATTGAGTGTTAAAAAAAATAAACTGAAGCTAAAAAGAAGACCTCAAACACGCAAGTTGTAGACAATTTCCCAAACTGAAAGTGTTGCCACGGGTCGAAGATTGCTTTTTGTGTGTGTGGCATATGGCTTGAGTTATTGAAGGGTCATTAGCTGATTTGTAGCCACCATATAAACGCCTCTGTCCAAGCATATGAAGCACCAAGGGAAACGAAGAGGTTATGGAGTTGAGGGAGGTCTGAGATACCCAGGATTTGAGTAGGATGAAAGGATATAGAGCTTGACAGGCTGCATAGATATTTATATGGCTTATTGGTCTGTTTTAGCCATTTTTAAAATAAGAAAATAACACTTTCGCATGGCATATTAAGTCTGAGCACGAATACTCTTATTTTGAGCACAAATACTCTCATTTTTAAAATAAGAAAATAATACTTCCGCATGGAATATGAAGTCTGAGCAGGAATACTCTCATCAGCACACATTTTCTTAAGAATAAAAACCCAAAAAGAGGTGCCTAACTATTAATTATTATAATTATTATAATACCTAGATACATTGACTTAATTTTAAGGTATCACACGTTCGAGACCTTCGCCTTTAAGGCCTCCGCCTGCCTGCTTTATTTTTTTTTTTTGTGCTTTTATGCTGCCACGAATTTGTGTTTGCGGTTTGGTTCTGTGTCAATGTTGTTACTGCTTTTGTTGCCGTGTGTGTTGTGGCTCTTGTGGCATATGCCCCAACAATAATCAATAGGTTTACGTCACTGGATGGACGACGGTTGCCTCGGCTGCTTTGGTTTGGTTGGCTGCCTCGCTCGTTGCTGGCTGGCCCACATTTCCGCATTTCCTAGACCCGAGAGACCTGGGTTCGGTGGCGGTTTCAGGTTTCTGGTTTCCATGTTTTCAGGTTTCACTTTTCGGTTTCGCTTGGACTAAGCCAGAAATAAACCAACACTGGGAGGAATGGTGGTGGAGACAGGCACGGGACAGGGAGAGGGACATCATCATTGGAACAGAAATCGAAATCGAAAACGAATACGAGACCGGGAAAAATTAAGCAATGGAAGGACACTTGTTAAATACTCATGTCAAGTCCTCGTCCCTGTCGAAGCTTAATTAATTTTCGATTTCGGTTTCCATTTCCATGTTAATGGAATTACATTTCTGTTGCACTCACTGGGACGTGTCCAGGGTAAATGAAATATAAACATGGATGCATCGAATTCGAATTCGTAACCTGGCCCCCCCCGCATATTTCTAGATACTTTTTACCAATAAAAAGCTGGTGTGTAAACATTTGTGGGTCTCTGTTATTCGGCCCACAAATATTTATTCGTTTTTGCTTCAACTTAAACAATTGCATTTCACCCCACACTCACACACACACACAGCACAACACAGTCACACACTCGTGTCCAATTAGTGCTGGAGGGAGCGAGGGAAGCACATACAGATCGCGAATAAACATTGGTCGAAATGAATATATAGAAATCTCATTAGTATTTGCTCGGGAAAGGTCTTAAATTGTCAGATACCCTTGCTTAGGGAATTTTTTGTATATAAAAATAGAAATTATTGCGTTATGACACTGCTTTGTTGCTTGTATTTATAAGTAAATACTTAAATAATAAATATTTATATTTATTTTGGAATAAAAACAGAAATTAAGGCGATATGACACTGCATTTTTGCTTGTATTTGAAAATTATAATTTTATTTATAAGTATTTACTTAAATAATAAATATTTATATTTTAAAATAATTAAAGTAAGTTAAAAGCAAAGATTTTAACAATTTTTTATTGTATACGTAAAAAAGTATGACCGAATTCTCTTAACCGCAATGTCAAATGTCAAACAAACAGCATTAGTAGGTGTCTCTGCATTTTATTTAAAACTAAAATAAATAAAAGCACAAAGGCAGTGTCACACCTTTATAACTTCTTTTTTTATATGACACAATTTATTTAAAGTAAAACCTGGTGTTATACACCCTTGTATATAACACCTTTCGCTACAGAAATCTACAAAATAGCATCTGAAAGATTTAAAACAAAGTTAAATATGATTTAGAAAATGTTTTGGAACAAATTCTGGATGTTGCAAGCTCTAGTTATATTAAAGACCTAAAAAATACTAAATAAGCTGAAAAATAAATCTATTAAATATTAAAATTGAACACCAGTTGCCTTGAGTTCCTGTTCCTTCTGCTGGTGACCCAAATGAATGCCCTCAAAGGAGTTGCCAATGGAAATGTTAATGATAATTTGAGGTTTCACATGTCACATTGGCCACCACCAACCAACACCACCACCCACCCACACACTGTGTGTGTCTCCCCCACACTGCGAATAATTAATGAATACTGTCGACGGAATTTAAATTGAAAAGAAACCACCATCGACAAGTGCAACAAAGAAGGCGAAATTGCCGCATATTGCCGAACAAACAATTACGGGAAAGAAACGGCATTCGCATTCGCATTCTCATTTGGCTATAAATAAATGCATTGAGATAGCTTTATATATTTTCCCGATCTAGCCTTTGTCTTGTCTGATATTTCTACGATTTTTTACTATTTGTATCAAGTGGCTGGCTGGCTGCCTGGCATTGCAAACAGGTTTCCGTCTCCTGTCATTTCCCATTCCTCCAACCGCCATCCGCCATCCGCCATCCTCCATTATGCTGGCATGTCTTGTCGTCGGATTTCTGCCATGTCGCTATGTGAGTCACGCTGGGTTCCAGAGCTTCAGAGCTCCAGAGTGCGTCACACGGGGGGCGATATCTGCTGCGATTTATTTATTTATTTACTCACTTACTTGTGCGCGAGCGGCACGGCACGGGAGATGGCAAATTGCAAACCGGAAAGAAGCCGCAGCAGTCGCAGCAGATACCTCCGGAGTTGGGAGCTGGAGCAGGGACTGGGAGGAGAAATAGCTGGAGCTGGAGCTGGGGATGTATATGTGGGATTGTGTGGGGTTGATACTTGGATACTTGGATACTTGGCGCTTATCAAAGACCATTCGTTGCCATTTTATGCTATCAACTTGATTTCATTTAATATGATTCTCGGTCTCGGTTTCCTTGGTCTCCTCCCTCCCACCGTATGCGATGTAATTTATTTTATTTAATTTTCTAGAAAGCCTCAGACTATATTTACTCTATTGAATTTAATTCAAGTGATTTCCTTTGGATTTTCTCAAGACTTTTGTACACTTTATTTGTAGGAAAAATTCTCTCAAAATTAAAGGAATGATTTCTAACTAAAGACAGAAAATCCTTTCTTGATCTACCCTTTTCCTATTTATTATCCATTAATAAAAGCTTTTATAGACCGCATTTCGAGTGCTTTATGATGTCGCTTTTAACTTGAATTTCAATTAGTTTTATAATCCCTAGAATGTTTATATTTACCCTTGTGATTTCGCTTCTTATCTGGGTCTCTGCCTCCAGTCGCCGGAGACGCCTTCAAATTCTAGAGTAGCTCTCGATCCCGGCGAGATACGATACACTTGATGTGTTTGGTTCCAACTTGACCCGAATCGCCTTATCAGCGGCTATGTCGGTGTCAATGCATCCATTATCGCGGCCCTATCTCGCCCGGCTCCTCGCTTAAATGGATCTGCAGTCGATGGCAACGCCTTCAATTCGCCAGAGGCGATCGCAGAGATTCTTCATTCGATTTTTCTTTCCAAACTCCCGATGCTGCCCCTTCACCATGTCCATTTGGCACAGTTGAGCGCCCTGGAGCGGCGCTGCCGGCGGTGATTCCCCTTTCTGGACCTATGTATTTGGCTATTTACTATTTAATAATATCTCCAACTCTTGTCTAATTGCAGGAATGGCGTCAGCGTGGAGGGAGCCACACACAAACAGGTCGTGGATCTGATCAAGTCTGGCGGCGATTGTCTGACGCTCACGGTGATATCGGTAACACAGCAGGTGCGTTATTTTCACATTATTTAATTAGTAATAATTCATAAATTATAGTACCAAAACTGAGTATAGTCTGTGTACCATTATATTTGTTTAAAAAATCATAGAACAGAAATGAACAAAAAAAACAGGACAAGTTCAGATTAAGTTCAGTTTAATTTCAGGTTATGTTCAGGTTAAGTTCAGGTTAAGATTTGTTTGGCTTCAGTTTATATTTATGTTGGGCTCAGTTTAAGCTTAGGAAAGATTTAAATTGGGTTGAGATTAAGCATAGGTTGAGTTCATGTTAAGTTCAGGTAAGGTTTAGGTTGGGTTCAGACTAAGTTACGTTTGGGTTTGGGTTAAGTCCGGGTTAGAACTAGCTTTTGTTCAGTTCAAGCTAAAATAAGTTGGTTTCAGTATAACTGCAGGTTAAGTTCAGGTTAGATTGAGTTCAGGGTAGATCAAGCTTTTCAGTTCAAGATAAATAAGAAAATAAAGATTGTTCAGGTTAAGCTTAGGTGTGCTTGAGATGAAGTTTAGGTTAGATTCAGGTTGGTTTCAGTATAAATGCAGGTTAAGTTCAGTTTAAGTTCAGTTTAGGTTCAGTTCAGGCTCAGGTTAAGTTCAGGTTAAGCTTCGATTTAGGTTGTTCTTAGTAAGATTAAACTTAGAAACCCTTATGATAGAAATATAAATAGCAAAGGAAAATTTTTTCTTAACTAGAAGCTAAAATTCTCTTATTTTTCCTTTCCCCCAGGAGGCCGATCGCCTGGAGCCGCAGGAGGATCAGAGCGGCTACTCCTACATTGACTACTCGGACAAGCGATCGCTGCCCATCAGGTGAGGTCCCTCTAGGTGCCCCTCTAATCTCCAACTAACCCTTTTCCTTGCCCTCTCAAGCATACCCGACTATGGGATCATCAATCGGAATGGCGAGCGCTACATCGTCTTCAACATACACATGGCCGGGCGGCAGCTGTGCTCGCGTCGGTACCGGGAGTTCGCCAACTTGCACTCGCTGCTGCGCAAGGAATTCTCCGGCTTCAACTTTCCCAAGCTGCCCGGGAAGTGGCCCTTCCAGCTGAGTGAACAGCAGCTGGACACGCGACGCCGCGGCCTGGAGCAGTATCTGGAGAAGGTGTGCGCGGTGCGGGTGATCGCGGAGAGTGATGCCGTGCAGGACTTTCTCACGGACACCGAGGACGATATATCCGCCTCGCCGGTGGACATCAAGGTGATGCTGCCCGACCACGAGGTGAGCACGGTGTCGGTAAAGAAATCCTCCAACGCCCAGGTGGTGTGGGAGATACTGGTGCAGCGCGCCAACCTCACCGCCTACACGCAGCAGTATTTCTACCTGTTCGAGATCGTCGAGTACAATTTCGAGCGCAAGCTGCAGCCCCACGAGATTCCGCACCAGCTGTACGTGCAGAACTATAGCACCGCCTCCTCCACCTGCCTCTGTGTCCGCCGGTGGCTATTCTCGGTGCCCAAGGAACTGACGCTGCCGGATGGCGAGCAGGCCGGACGCTTTATCTTCTATCAGGCCGTCGATGAGGTGAATCGCGGCAATATCCGGGCCGATGGTCGCCTCTACGAGCTGAAGGCTCTGCAGGATGCCAAGAAGGCGGGTGATTACTTGGCTTTGGCCCGCACACTGCCAGGCTACGGGGATGTGGTCTTTCCCCACTGCTCCTGTGATAGTCGCAAGGAGGGACACGTGGTGCCCGCCGTGGGTAAGTGCTGATGTTGCTTACAAATTACAAAATGGCTTCTGACTATTATCTTCCTCCTATTCCTGACTATTACCCTCCTCCTCCCTATTCCCTGACAGGCATGAAGAGCTTTCGCCTGCACGCCTGTCGCGAGGATGGCTCGCTGGAGGCGCAAATGGTCGAGCTAACCTGGGACAGCATCACGCGCTCCGAGAGCGACGAGGAGTCCATGTCATTCTGCTTTCAGTACAATCGTCCGGATAAGCCAGCACGTTGGGTCAAAGTCTACACGCCATATGTAAGTGTGATTGCTCTGGCTCTTCCCTAAATGCTAGAGCTGGCAAAAAATTGATGTTTTGCATTATCGATTTTTTCGATATTTTATCGATACAATTTCTGCTTATAAAAATTATAATATCGCCAGCTGAAGCCTTGAGTAATGCCATTTTCTCACTTAAAACGATTCCGGCTTTAAGGGATTAATTTCCATTTATAATCTAACCAAATATTTTCCTTCCAATATTTGAGAAAGTATCGTCATGATCATTTTAAAGGCTTGAAATAGAGTCTTATCGGTCTGAATACTCAAAACATCAATAGTGCAGAAAACAATCGATGGTTTTGCAAAAAAAAAGTTTAACAAAGCGATACTATCGATAGTGCTTCGATGTTTTGCCAGCACTACTAAATGCAAACGCTGTAAAAACATCGATAGTGCCCTTACTCGATATTTTCCATAAAGATAGTCCAAATCATCGATACTATCGAAAAAATAAATAAAAATGTTTTGATCCGTTCTTAAGAATTTACAAATTTAAGATTATATTTATTTTTATATTATATTTATTGGCAAAAACTTAAAATTTTAATACGATTTCACTGATTTGTATCGATGGTGGAAAAAAAAACAATCGATAGTGACGCTGAGCACAACACCATCGATAATATCGATAGTATCGTCGATAATTTTACAGCTCTACTAAATGCCTTAATTAATGCCTGAAACTCTTACCGACAGCATGCATTCCTTGCGGATTGCTTTGATCGCATCATGGAGGAGCGCAAGTGGGAGGACAGCGGCGACTAGGGAAGGCGCCAGCCAGGGATGACGGAGAACGGGAAGGAGCCGAGGGAGCCGAGGGAGCAGCAGCGACGCCGCCGGCGGCAGGAAGCACAGATTACACAGATTACACACCCATGCAGGCGGGCCGAGGCATTGCACATTGTTCGTTAGTTTGGTTGGGTTCGTGGAGCAGGACTTGCTCTTTCCACCGCCACTCGCATACACCTACATATATATTGTAAAGTATATTTAGTAAGTACATTAATATTCTGCGAGGGAGTGGCAACAGCAGTGGTTAACAGCGGAATAAGAAGAAATGTTTCACATGTTTTCGGCACTCTTAGCACATAGAGCAAAAGCAAAAGCAAAAGCAAAAGCGCAGGCACCAATTTAGATCAAGCAGAAGATGAACCGAAACCGACGATTCTCATTATACAATATATACACACCGACACACACACACACACACACACATAATGAAATATATAGAGAAGAATATATATATATATGAACATATTTGTTTAAGCCCAACCTCAGCGTATATTTAATTCATAGCGTTTTCCATATAATAGCCTCTGTTCAGCGAAGGAAATCGATCAAGAAGAATATTGTAAAAAGTCAATTTTAAACATACATACATCATATGATATATATACAATACATACGCATAAATGTTTAGCAACAAATGAACTCAAACTCGACTCAAAAATAGAGGAAAACCGGAGAGACAAGAGGATATATATAGAAAGCTATGAAGCTGGCAAAAAATCGTTGTTTTGCACTATCGATTTTTTCGATATATCGATACTATCGATAGTGCTCCGATGTTTTGCCAGCACTAGCAAGCAAGCAAGCAAAAAATCAATTTAACAATGGAAATGTTGAAATTATTGTACTCATTCGATAAACTTTCTATAGAAATTGTTAGTTAACTTTAAGGATAACGTTAATAGTTATTGAACAAATGGGAAACTAAGCAAACAAAACAAACTCAAAACCGAACTCAAATGCAACTTAGACACGACGCAAGGCATTGGCAAAGAAGAACATTAAACAAATAAATAAAACACACTGCATATTTATAGGAAACAACAACAACAAATGGCATATATAGGCATATACATTATACATTTATCAACGATGCAAGTGACGTCTGCTTGTGATATTTACAATTTACACAATTATTATAATTAATTTAACATATATTATTATTTAATCGATTCCACATCTATTTCGTAATCGTTAATCTCTCAATGTGTGTTTAGTCCACGTAATGTATGTATTTATTATGTTTAGTTCGTAGAATTTATTATTTGATTTTTTTGATTTCCCTCTCTCTTTTGGCCATTTACTCTGTAATTTAGATTTGTGCGTATTCCATATATTATAATTAATAATACTATACTCCCCCTTTGTTTGTTTTGTTTTTTTTTATTCACTATTATTATTGTTTTTTGTGTGTCGCATCTCGGGGAGGGGCCGCTAGGACAGCAAACACCAACGTAAATATATCTAAAGAATATATATATATATATGCTAGAAACATTCCTTAAAACAAAAAAAAAAATGAAGATCATTATCAATGTTTTCTTACAGATTTAATATATAAAAACGAAACGAAGCGAAACAAATTAAAATTAAAAGCGAATAGGAACTGGGAAAAAACAAATTAAATAAAAACATTCGAAACGTTTAAGTGTACAACTAAACTAAAAATGAACAAAAAAAAACCCATTTAACAAATTTATTGAAAAAGAACATAAAAGAAATAATAAAAACAAATTGCATTTTTTCCCCTTTTCAAAATTAATCAACGCATGCTAATTATTCTTTTGATCGAATCAATTAATTAGTTATCGGTCTGTGGTGGGGAAAACAGGTTTGTATCAGAGATTGCTGGAATTTTAAGGAAATTTGTTGTATTTTTAAGCCCAAATCGGACACAAAGCGAATATTATCTTCCATGTTTCTCAAAAATATATCATAAGGCTAACTTTCAGGTTTTTTAAACCTTTATTAATAGGTTTTCTACTCTAGGGTTCTCTTTTTCAAAATATTGGCCAGTATCGATGCGAGTTCAACATCGATATTATACCAAAACTATCGATATGTCTACTCACCAGTAGCTTCCTGCGCTTTTAAACACTGCTTCAGCCGCATATGTAACCGCAACGTCGATATTATCACGCAACTATCGATATCTCACTCACCATTGGCCTCCGGCGTTTTCCAACACTGCTTCAGCCGCATATGTAACCGCACTGGGATTGTTTTAGTTTCCGAAATATTTGTTAAAATTATATTAAAACCATGGCGGCCAGCACGAAACTGATGCTGGGCAGCGGTCTCTGCCAAAAACTGAGCCAGGTGAGCCTTTTCCCCTTTGCTATTCCACAAGTTAAGTTCTAAAATACAACACTTCTATCCACAGTTCACGAGGAAACTGCACTCGCAGCCCGCACTCCTGTCCAGTTTTCGTTCGTCCCGCGAGGTTCAGGAGCTGGATAAGTATCCGGAGGTGGAGGTGGTGGCCAATCCACCTGAATGGCATTTCGTAGAGCGCCTGCTGCCGCCCGCAACAGTGCCGCAGCCTGAGAAGAAGACCGAGTATCCATCCGGCTGGCGGCCACAGAAGGAGGATGGCTCCCAGACAGGTTACTTTGTGGCCAGGACCAAGAATCACATGGTGCCGGTGTATTTGCACACACGGTTTCGCGGCCAGCGTCGGATAACAGTGGTGCGTCGCGTTCAGGGTGATATTTGGTCGCTGGAGAAGGATCTGCGCGCCGTGGTGGAACAGTCGCGAAACGGTAAACTCTGCGCCACGCGGGTAAACGAGCTGAGCGGTCAGATTCACATCCATGGCGATCATGTGGACATACTGAGGGACTATCTCAAGGAGAAGGGCTTCTAAGGGCCAGCAATTTGATGTCAGTAACAATAAACTCTTTTTTGTTGATATAATTGAAGTTTTGTTATTAATTGAAGTAAGTTTAGAGACTTTAAAGCGGTGGTCCGCACCACTACAGTCACAGAACACAACACAGTACGACACTCTATGGCTAGATATGCGAAAAAAAACAGCTGAAATATATTGTAATATGGCGAATTAATAGCTATAACCTTAGAACTAGCTATTTAACGCTAAAAAAGGCTAAATTTAGCCACACAATTACAATTTGTCTGCACTGATTCTTATGTTATCTTTTGTGTATGTTCTTCTGCTCTCTATTTTGTGCATACTTTTCTTCTGTTCTCTTTTGGGCATACTGTTCTTCAGTTTTCTATTTTGTGCATACTGTTCTTTTGTTCTCTTTTGTACATAACTGTTCTTGAGCGGCAGCGACGCCGACTGAGAAAAATCCTATCCCGTTAAACTTTAACGGTTAAAGTAACCATAGATTGTAGTACATGCATTAGAAAGAGGCGGATACACTCTTATCATCACTTAAAGGGGTAATACCTCAAGGAACAACTTGTAAGCTCAGGAAAACGGCTTGCTTTGAACTGATTTATGTTGACCGCACACTGGCCCTCATGGGTTGCAGTTTCACTTTATTATTTTGCACTTAACGTTTAGCATAAATTACATACATCGTCGGGGGCTGGGGGACATTGTGAGAGTCGTGCAACTAAAATCTAAGGGAGAGAGAGGGATGATGGGGGAAAGGGAAACACTTAGTCGAGTCCGGCCGAGCCCGAGAGGGGAGCTCTGCTATCGCTATCGCTACTACTGGCTACTAACTTCTACTTATACTGCCGCTGGTTCAGCAGCAGCTGTTGCTGCTGCTGGTTCCTCTGCCGTCAGGTACGCAGGTGGGCGTAAGCAGACATGCCCCACCGCTATCCGCTGGCACCGGCCATTGCCGGTAGCCCGGACAGGCTGACACCGGTGACACCCGGTGTGGGCGTGATCGTTCCCGTTCCGGTTCCCGCTGCCGATGAGGAGGAACGCTTGAGGGCCTTGCGTATGACTGTCCAATCCTCCATGATGTCCTCCTCGCGCAGCATATACACCACATACGGCCCGGTAACGGTCACGGCCTTTTTGCGCCCAGGGCCGCGCACCTTGCTCTGACGCTTGTCGGT
This sequence comes from Drosophila tani, assembly GCA_008042535.1. NCBI lineage: Eukaryota > Metazoa > Arthropoda > Insecta > Diptera > Drosophilidae > Drosophila > Drosophila tani. The sequence continues at coordinate 82,871 of VNJO01011083.1, read as the reverse complement.
GCCCCAGTCGGCCCACGAAATGTCCACATTGTGGCGATCCTCCTCCAAGCGACGAATGCGATCTACAAGCTCATCCCGCAGATTGTCTACAGTCATGTGCTTCTCGCTCTGAAAAGGGAAGGATTCACGTTAAAGAGATTTGGCGGAGCTGGAACCCATACTGATATATTTTTGGCGCCAAAAAGCTTGGTGCTTACCTCAAAGTGCTGGTTGGCTGCCTGCTCCTCGGACAGGAACTTGTGCTCGATATTCTGGAGGCGGTATCTGCGCAGCACATCGGCCACTTCGATGCGGGTGCGAAACACCTTGTCCAGCTCCTTTTGGGGCTGCACAAACTCCTCGGATCTGCCAGAACGGACCTCCGCCAACTGGCGTTCGATGAGGTTGATGCGCTCGAAGTAGTATTGCTCCCGCAGCGTATTAAACTGTCGCTCCAAGCTCACTATAAATAGAGATAAAATCACGAATGAGATAAAGGTAATGGGCAGGAGGGGGCTTCCTCTGATGCGTACACAAGTCCTCTATGTGCTCCGCCCGCCGCCGCTCAATTTCGCTGGCATCCAGCTCCGAGGAGTCGTCCGAGTCGCACTCGTTGGCCTCCTCCTCGTCGGAGGTGTCGTGCGCTTGACTGGAGTTCGAGCGCTCCGATTCTGCACCAGAAACGTCGCCCTCGCCATCGGATTCTCCGTTCTTCACGGGCATCCTGCTTGTTATCGCTTCTGGGCTTGGTTTTCTGTGGGGTTTTTCGGTTTCCTGCGTTCCGCGGACTGCAGGTGGGTGCGTGGCGCGGCGCTAGTCGATTTAATTTATTTGATTTCCCGAAACGTTGACAAAACACTTGAATTTCGTGGAATTTCTGCAATTTCTGAGCTGTAGCAAAAAAGTATTGGGCAGCGTTGCGATGGCAGATAAGTGTTGGAAAACGCGAGAGTCAAGCATTCGATATATCGATAGCAATTAGGGCCGACCTGGAACAGCTCATGATGCAGTTATATAAGGTAGTCTCATCAGCCTTGGCGGGAGAGGCTAAATTTACCGCTCTCTCTTTGCTAGAAAAGGAAAGAGGGGGAGAAAGAAGATAGAGGAAGAGGAAGAAAGGGGTGGTCCTCATCAGTATTTGGCGTGGTTACCACTTGCTGACGGCTAGAACCCATTGGGAATTATAGCGCAGCGCAAGAGGTAAGAGCGCCCATACTCCTTGCCTTAATTAGCTCTGCTCTCTCTCTCTCTCCGCTGTCAGAGAGACATGTCAGAAAGCGCGTAGAAAGTAGAATTCTCATCGAGAGGCTGAAAGCCTCCCTCTGAGAGCGGAGAGAGCTGAAAATACAAAGCCCCGTCAAAGTAGATGAGACTACCTTATCTAGGTTTATCATGGAACAGCTGCTGTTTTTCAGTGGTGGAGCCTATAAATCGCCTATCGATATATCGCCACTCGGCTTTAAACTGCAATAAAAGCGTTTCTATAAAAATTCAGCAATTTTAGGAAACTAATGGTGTTAAAAAAACATGTATACGAATATATAGGATAAATAATTGGTGAAAAACCATACAAAACATACAAATGTAATATTTTCATAACAAAAATATCGATATATTGATGATATTTTGATATCTTTTGCCCATCCCTACCGGCAATTCAAGACTTACAATTTGGATTAAAATTAAATGCTGCGCTAGCGAAAGACACACGATTCCACGGCCTGGGGAACCGCTGCCAGACGCCATGAACTTCCCGCTGGCGAACGCCAACAAGGACACGTTGCGGGCCGCCTGCAAGAAGTGCGGCTACGCCGGTCACCTGACCTACCAATGCCGCAATTTTCTCAAGGTAAGCGAGCGCCGCATGTGTAAAGCAACTAATTTAAAACCAAAAACAACCCCACCTTCCCGACCAGGTGGATCCCAACAAGGAGATCCTGCTAGATGTGGAGAGCACTAGCTCGGACTCGGAGCTGGACTACCTCACGCCCCTGACGGAGCTGCGAGCCCAGGAGCTGAAAGGTGGCGCTGAAGTGCCGCCGCCGCCGGTGGCGGCGACGACAACAGTAAACAAGGCTAAGGATAAGGTTAGGGAGAAGGAGCGCGACAGGAACAAGGAGCGGGAGCGCGACAGAGACCGAGAGAGGGATCGAGATCGGGAGAGGGATCGGGAGAGGGATCGAGATCGTGATCGAGATCGGGAGCGGGAGCGAGATAAGGTAAGAGAGCGGGAGCGGGAGCGGGAACGCGAAAGGGAGCGGGATAGGGACCGGGACCGGGATAGGGAGAAGGAGAAGGAGAAGGAGAAGGACAAGAGCAAGGGGCAGGACAGGAAGAGGAGCAGCTCCAAGCGGAGCCACAAGGTGGCCGAAAAGGACAAGGAGAAGGACAAGAAGTCGGTGCGGCACAAGAAGCGCAAGAAGAAGAAGAACCGCAAGCATAAAAAGGACTCGTCAGATGTGGCCAAAACCAAGTCGAAGAAGCATCAGGGCAGCACCAGCAAGAAGTCAAAGCGACGCCGCTCCTCCTCCACCAGCAGCAGCAGCAGCAGCAGCTCCTCGTCCTCCTCCTCCTCATCCTCTTCCACCGATTCGGATACCAGCAGCAACAGCAGCGACGACGACGACGACTCCGGGTCCGAATCGGATTCCAGCGACAACGAGGAGTCCAGCACCAGCGAATCCGACGAGTACGGGCGCAAGAAGAAGCGGCAGGGCAAGTACAAGCGCAAGGCGGACACGGCCATGTTGCGGCGCAAAAAGACCAAGGTGAAGCGGAAGCGTCATCGCGCTGGGAACTCTGGTGCACCCACCGCCGGCAGCTACCTGAGCAGTCTCAGCGACAGCAGCACCTACTGAAGGATACCCAGGATACACACAGCTGCGTCCCAAAGCACTCCGCGCTCGCTCTCTCTCTCTCTCTCTCTCCGTAAACTAGTTTGATTTCCGACGATGACAAGGAGGAGGAGACCTTGGCCCCTCCTCCACTTCCACTCGAGACTGCCGGATTTGCCAGAGTTCCAGTTCCAGACTCTTCCCCCCTTCCCGCAAAATGAAACAAATTAAACCCTGGACTTGTCTCTTAGCCCTTAAGATTAAAGCATCATCTGCAAAATATACAAAAAACAAATTAGTTTGTACAAGAGGAAACAAAAGGTGTGCCTGATTTTAGTTTAAACTTATTTTTTCAAAGTTTGGGAAGTTCTTTTAAATAGAACTATCTAAGGAGCATCGCATCATGCAACAAAATGCTGCGCTGGATCTAGTTTTCATTCATCTTTTGCCAAAATTATTAATAATTTCAAGAATAATAAGAAATTAGGGATGGGAAGGAGGGCTTAGGGAAGGAACTTAAGAAATATCGCCCAATAATCGATATTTTTTTGTAACATTTAATAGAAACCTTCAGGGCGAATGGTGAATCCGGCTTTGTTTACATTTGAATTGGAAAAGCATCCATCATTGCGCGGCCGAAAGTCATTACAGGCTTTCTTTTGCGACTCCGGACGACGTTCTCTTCAAAGTTAACCGACCCATTCAAGGATATATTAATATCTATGCTTGGAGCTGTGAAATCTTGAATATCAAAGAAAAATCGGGTGCAAATCAGTAATATTTTCGTGCCACAGCTTAAGAAGCATCGCATCAGGCAACAAAATGCTGCGCTGGATCTAGTTTTCATTCATCTTTTGGCAAAATTATTAATCATTTCAAGAATAATAAGAAATTAGGGATGGGAAGGAGGGTTTAGGGAAGAAACTTAAGAAATATCGCCCAATAATCGATATTTTTCAGTATTTTTTTGCAATATTTAATAGAAACCTTCAGGGCGAATGTTGAACGGATGGTGTGTCGATTTTGAACGGAGAATTTACATTTTACATTTATCCCCATGTAAAATAATGGACCCTTCTGGAGATGGAGCTGAATGTAGCAGTGGAACAGGGTTATTATTGTTCAAAGTATCAGGAACTTATTTTGAATAGAACTAGCAAGATATTACCATTATTATCGCCCGATTGCTTTAAAGAACTATGGGTATATGTAGAAGCTATATATATTCCCCTTTAAATCAAGTTCCTAGCTCCCAAAACAAAAAGAACCGGCATTTATCGGGAGTGTTTGGCTTAGTTTTTAATATATATAGTGGCAGCTCTTGATTTTTCTCTTTACCGACTTAATACTCTTTAAATTTTCACTAAAAACAAAAAAAAACAAATAACAATGTCGATCTATTAAAGTTCCGCATCCCTCATGGCCTGCTTCATGGCCGCAATATGTTCTTTTAGGAACTTGATTTCCTCGGCGGCGTGCTCACAATTTTGGCAGGACGAACCCTCTGCTCCGGACGATGGCTGTTGGTTGTTATTAAGGTTCATAGAACTGAATTTTCCCCTACCAATCTGTTCAGTGATTGTTTCTAAGAACATATTGTTGCGCTGCTTCAAGTCCTGGTTTTCTTGAATCGCTAAATCCATGAGCTTTGCTGACGATTTTTGAAAGACCTGGAACTCATCGTCGCGCTGCTGAAGGGTTTTTGTTAGGGCCCTATTCTCCTTCTTGAGGTCTAGCACTTGCTGCTCCAGCTCTATGAACCTATCCTCTGGGTCCATCGTGGTGGTCGCTTCCTGGGTCGCCGGTGTGTGCTGTGTGGCGACGTGGGTCGATCTCTTCCGGAGGACTTCCATTATTGCTTCACCGTCTAGGTTTTGGTCGAGCAGAGTCTCCGACGAGCGGGGCGACAGGGGCGGCGACGATGGTGGCGAGGTGGCAGGTTCATCAAGATTGATTCGGTTTCTTATGATACTGCTGAATCGAGTCACGGAAGCGCGGACCGAGTCGGTCAGGGACATGCGCGGTGGCGACGACGAGCGTGGTGGGGCAGGGTCGGTGGTGCCGATGGGGCGCGGCAATCGCGTGACCAGAACATCCTCAGGAACCGGCTCGGGCTTTGGCCTGGCCTCAAGTCCAAAGTGCTCCCGCAGAGCTGCCATGAAGGCTGGGGACCTTGGGCTCAGGTCTCCGTTCTGCTTGAAGCGATCCCGTAGAGAAATGTGGGCTTGTGACCTCGACTTCGAGTCGGCGTCGCTTTCCTGGCTATGTTCCTCCGAGGACGCAGCGCTGGAGCGCAAGCGTGGCTTTGGCTGCGGCCGGGAATCCACTGAATAGCCGTCATCGGAGGGTGGCTGCTCCCTACGATTGACTATATTCATGCAGGAATTATCCCAAGAGGGGTCATTGTCATTGTCGTCAGGCTGCCCATTCTCCTCCTGCTTCCGGCAGTAACCCTCGAGGGCCTTCTCTTGCTGCTCCACCGAACCCGTGGATCCCGCGCTGTGCACCTCGAGTGGCAGACTGTTATCCAACATCATTCGCACAAACATGGACTCGTCCTTCTCATACATGAAGCGCAAGCTCCAGAAGGCGCGCGAACGGTCATAGAACTGAATGTAAGTATCTCTGTAGTGCACACGGTGACCGTTGGGCAGCAGTCTGACGGTGGTTATGATCTGTGATTTCTTTTTGTAGACCATCATGTTGGCCTCGTCGTTGGTGGCCCGCATGGACACGGCCAAGCCCATGGGTCCGGTCTCTACGCCTTGGTAAACATTTACAACCCTGGCGAAGAGAACCTCCCAGCGACCAGGGCCTGCAGGACGGGGAGATGAGTTCGTAGAGTTACTCTCCTCCTCGGATGAGAACGATGATAAAAATGAGGCAAATGTGGGCGGTGCCTCTCCTCTCTTCTCCTTCCTGGATCTCGGCTGATATCTCAAGGAAGGTGACTCATGGCGGAAGGCCCGTGAATCCTCCTCGAAGACCTGGCTAAGGTTCTTTGATGTGCCTTCACTGTTGAATACAAAGGGTTTTGGGTTCGGTTACCTATCTCACTGCATTAGCAGTCCATCGCTTACCCGTGGAGCCTCTCGAAGAACGAGTTTGTTGAGCTCGAATCGTCTTCCTCGTCAAAATTAAAATCCATTTTGGAAAAATAAAATACTTGTAACTAATATTAGCCGAAAAATAAAACAAGAGCAGGAAAATGAACCTCTCTGTATGAATTGTATACAAATTGTGATTTTCCCTTGGTGCTTGCTTTGAAACGTAAACTTTTTGGTGTGCCCAGATTTTTAAATGAAATGACAGTAGGGCGCCTCGACTACTTGGTCCCATTTTTTTTTCAAATTTAAAAATTCTTTTGTTTATATTTATTTATTTTTGAATTTTGTTTAAACTAAATCATTAAGCTAAAATTAAAAATGGCTTAGTTTTTATTGCAGCTCAATAATTCTTTATATATCTAAGGTAATTTTCTTTTTATTATTTAAAATTTTATTTTTATGTTATATTTCTTATTTAAACTGAAACAAATACGCGTTTTTAACTTTAACTTATTGTAGGAGACTATTAATATATATTCACTGTAATTATATTTAGTTTTATAATTAAAAAACAACAACTAGAGATCAATTTTTTAATTTTTGTTAGGAAATAACTTGTAAGGTATTCTTTTTTATTTGTAGAATTTCTCTTAACTGTTCTTAATTTTATTTAAAAGTAATAATTCTTATTGAAACTGAAACAAATACATATTTTTAACTTTAACTTATTGTAGAAGACTTTTAATATATCTTCACAATATTCATAATTAATTTTATAATTAATAAACAACAGCTAGAGATCAATTTTGTAAATTTTTTATTTCGAATGTATTGTAAGAAAATAACTTGTAAGGTATTATTTTTTATTTTCAGACTGATAGGTGTAATTTTTAATACCTTTTCTGTTCATATTTCCATTGATTTATTTTATTTATCAACTAAGGAGAGATTCCTTCTAAAGTAATTAAATACCTATGTATGGGAAAACCTTTAAATATAAATTTGAAGCAATATTAAAGCTTAGTTTAAACTTTAAGCTACGTACGCAGTGCGATAGAGCGAGAGGGTGACTATTGACCTCTCCCTTTGACTCAATGCTTAGAAACATTTTCGCGTGTCTGAGTACGTAGCTTAAAAGATTAGAAAAAAAGCAAAGCAACATATGTAAGGATGTTTCACTGTTTTAATCTAATTAATTAACCGTCACTTTAATTATCACATTTTTCGAAGCTTTCTAGTTATTATTCTTATTTATAGTCCATTAATTTCACCACGGATGAAATAGTAATTTATATTTTTATATTTTTGGAATAAACTCCGACCCTTTTGGGTCAGATAAAGTCCATTTCCCAGGGAACTGAAACTCAACTGAAACCTCTGAAACAAACTGAAACCTCTATCTCCGGTCGTGATCTCTGTTATCAGTATCCAAAGATTTTAAGAGATTCTTAACACTTACCATCTGGCTGTGTGCTCTCTGCTCTCTGCAGATTCTTCCAGCATCTCTCCCAAATAATTAACCATATCACCTTCCAAGGTTCTGTCCTACTGAATTCGAATTTCACAATGGAACCGGGGAATCGCCAACCTTGCAAAGGCCATGGAAAGATTCGCCACAAGTACACCAAGCAAAAAATTGTGACCACTTTAAAAATATATAAATAATAAATAAATATTAAATAATTTTAATTTATTTTCTTTTACCTAAAAAAATATTCTTTCTTTACCTAGTTTAAGATATTTAATAAGTTTATTAAAGGTAGTTTTTATACCTTTTTTTTCCCCGGTGCCGCCAACGACGCAGTTGCTCCCGATCTTGCTGTGTGATAAGCGGGAGAGCGCATCATTTAGCGCTTGTTCAAGTGCGTTCATCGGCAATATTCCGGCGATAAGCGCCGCCTAGAACGGATCCCATCCACCCGGTGGAGAGCTATAAAGTTGCCAGCAGCCCGGCTAGCGTTTCAGTCAGATCTCGGCCAGCCAGCGAGCCTCATCCATATCATTATAGTACCAGCCGGAGTCGTCCGTCCCTCCACCTGTATCAGCGGATTAAGCGATAAGCAAAAGCAGCTGTGTGTGTTTGTGTTAGAGATCTGGTTACGTAAACAGAGAAACAAGAAGGAAATTGAAGGGGTAAACATGGAAGTGCCACCGCCACTGGTCCTCAAGCGACACCTGTATGTGCCCAGCAAGACGCTGATGGGTCCCGGACCCTCCAATTGCTCCCATCGCGTCCTCGAGGCCATGAGCAATCCGGTGCTGGGTCATATGCATCCCGAGTGCCTGCAGGTGGGTGGAAAGTTTAGTAATTAAATAATTATAATTAATATCAGCTCCTTAGGGAAAAGATCGATTTCAAGTCAAGTTATAAATATTATTTATTTGTTTTTATAGGTTTATAAAGGGTTAAGCCTTTAATTAGCACTGATTAGGAATTCAAACCTAAGCAAAATAATAAACAGCCTACGGTTTTTTTTAGAAAAACAAACCCTTTGAAGTTTGTTAGACGGAAAACCTTTTGTTCTTTCATATTTATACCCTTGGTATTATAGTTTTGGCCAGAAGTTTGCAACGCAGTGAAGGAAGCATAAAGTATATATATTCTTAATCAGCATCACCAGCCGAGTCGATCTAGCCATGTCCGTCTGTCCGTTGCTACGTAAACTAGTATCTTAGTTTTTAAACTATCTGAATACAACTTTGCAAATAGTCTTCTTTATATTGCAGCTAGTATATATGTCGGAAAGGCCGGAATCGGACCACTATATCTTATAGCTGCCATAGGAACGATAGGGCAAAAATGTGATATTTTCGCTATTTTAGAAGATATTGGGCTCAAACTAAATATATGATTCTCAAATTATATTATAGCTATACCTTTTAAATTTAATGGAAATCGAACCGCTATATCTTATAGCTTCCATGGGAATAATCAAAAAAATATAAGAAAAAAGTACAACTTCTCTGTTTTTCAACGTATATTTATAAATATTAAGTTATAACTGTTTTCTACGGTTTTTGAATTACGATTTTAATTTCATTAAGATCGGACAACTATATCATACAGCTGCCATAGAAGCGATAGGTTGATTTATACGAAAATGTAAAATGTGTAGGTAAATGTTATAAAAATTTAAAAGGTTCGATATTTTTTCAATTTTACCAAAGTGTATGAACTTTCAATGATGCAATTGCAGATTACAAGGGTATTCAACCTTCGGCTTACCGAAGTTAGCTTCTTTTCTTGTTTTAGCTTCTTTTATGATTTTGTTATTAGTTTTTGTGGTCAAGCTCCGATTTTAAGAATCAGTGCCCATCCATGTTTTAATTACTCTTAATAAGAGGACTCCAGAGATCACACTATCTTTTCTATATAACATAATGATCTATTTATTGAAAAAACTAGGTTAATCTATTAAATTATTCCTATAAATATTTTCTTTATCCTTTTTTCGAATATACATATCAACGTCAGATCTATTCCATCTCCAACTTAACCCTTTCCTTAACCCTTTGCTTCATAATATTTCAAACTCTGAAACCTTACAGATCATGGACGAGGTCAAGGAGGGCATCAAGTACATCTTCCAGACGCTGAACGATGCCACCATGTGCATCAGTGGAGCGGGTCACAGCGGCATGGAGGCGGCCCTCTGTAATCTCATCCAGGATGGCGACGTTGTGCTGATGGGCATAACCGGCGTGTGGGGCCATCGGGCCGGGGATATGGCCCGTCGTTATGGCGCCGAGGTTCACTACGTGGAGGCCAGTTTCGGCAGGGCCCTCAGCTGGGATGAGATCACATTCGCCTTCGAGGCCCACCGGCCGCGGGTGTTCTTCATTGCCCAGGGCGACTCCTCGACAGGCATCATTCAGCAGAATATCCGTGAGATCGGTGAGCTGTGCCGGAAGTACGATTGCTTCCTGGTGGTGGACACAGTGGCCTCGCTGGGCGGCACCGAGTTCCTCATGGACGAGTGGAAGGTGGATGTGGCCTACACGGGCTCCCAGAAAGCGCTCGGCGGACCCGCCGGCATCACGCCCATTTCGTTCAGTAAGCGGGCGCTGACCCACATTCGGAAGCGAAAGACCAAGCCGAAGGTGTACTACTTCGATATCCTGCTAATTGGCCAGTACTGGGGCTGCTACGGCACTCCTCGGGTGTATCACCACACCATATCGTCCACCCTGCTGTATGGACTGCGCGAGGCCTTGGCCCACTTCTGTGCCCTCGGCCTGAAGGCCGTCGTGCGCCGGCACCAGGAGTGCTCGAAGCGACTGCAGCTGGGCATCGAGGAGCTGGGCCTGGAGATGTTCGTGCAGCGCGAGGACGAGCGGTTGCCCACGGTGAACACGATCAAGGTGCCGTTTGGGGTGGATTGGAAGAAGGTGGCCGAATATGCCATGCGCAAGTGAGTGTAGCTCCCAGAGGGAGGGTATCCCTATAGCCCCATTAACTCCATACCCAATTCCCTTCCCCAGGTACAGCGTGGAGATCAGCGGCGGTTTGGGACCCACTGCGGAGCACGTCTTCCGCATTGGACTGATGGGCGAGAATGCTACCGTGGAGCGCGTGGATATGGTCCTCAGCATCCTGAACGAGGCCATTGAGAGCATCAAGCTGAGAGCGGTCAAGACGAGTTCCAAAATTTAACAATGACACTGGCTTTCTTTTTGTTTTAAATGGTTTTTAAATAATAAACAAAAAATGTTAAATCAACTTTTTCAAAAGGGAATTAACGATAACTTTCGATAGGCTGTATTGCCAGACTGGAAACAGCGCAAGGCGTTGCCATACCGATAGACTTGCAGGCGTACGTTTGAAATTGTTTTTGTTTTGATTTTCTTTTGTTTTTAAGGTTTTACATTTAATTTATGTAATAAAAGTAAATGGTGAATATTCGTTTATGATTTATTTTCAAAGATGAGTGTACATTACCGATAACTTTCGATAGGCGGTACTGCCAGACTGTAAACAGCGCAAGGCGTTGCCAGATGGCAGCGATAGACTTGCAGGCACACGTTTTAAATTGTTTTTGTTTATGATTTTCTTTCTTTTGATTTTGTTTTTAAGGTTTTACATTTAATTAAAGTAATAACAAAAGTAAATGGGGAATATTCGTTTATGATTTAATTTTTAAAGGTGTTAGAATGAATGATTCTTGTTTTCACGAATGAAAAATTGTGTTTTTTCGATGTAATTAGTTAATAACTAGTCTTCTTGGTCCTCAATGTTGGGTTCATTCAGGCTTTGTCTGATTGAAGAGTCGCCATCCCTCTTGGACAGAGTTATCATTTCCTCATCGGTCGGCGAGACTGCAAAATTTATGTTGTGCTCTTTGACCACATCATAAATTAATTCCAGCTGCGTGCATGAATACTTGCGGGCAGAGATTTCCATAGTGTATTCTTCCGAATTTTCAAATCCCTGGATCATCTTTTCAATATCCTGTTTAAATTTCATCTCCTTGGCTTCTTCGTCAGGGTTTCTGCTGGGCTCTTCCGGTTGGGGGGCACGCGACCGCAGATCCCTTTGAGCCTTGTCGTCAATACGCTCCTCCACTAGAACGATTTCATCGTTGACTTTCTGGTTTTCCGGCTCCTGGTGATGCGCCTGCATCAAGACCTCGCGAGCCCGCACGTCCTCGCCCAGGGCGGACAAGGCGCGAGCTTCTTGAATGAGAGCCTTGCAGGGCGGATTGTTGGCGGTGAGACGCCGAACACCCTCCATAACTTCGCAGACGCCCTGGGATCTGTCGAGCTTGTTGAGGCAACTCATAAGGTTTAGGCCAAGTTTGAGCAGCATGGCGGTCTGCAGGCTCTCCTCCTCGTCGTTGGCCGGGCGGCAGTAGGCCAGAGTATCGTAGGCCTGTTCAAAGGCACCGACGGCACTATGGTACCGAGAACGCTTGGCATCCTTCTTGCCCTGCGCACGCCTCTCCATGGCTTTTTGGTACACCACACTGAACTCGAACTTGTTGCGCTTCTCCTTGGGCCCATCATCTTCGACCATTGTGTAGTCAATGACCTCCACTTTGAACAGACCGTCGGACTTGGCCGGACATCCGCGGAAGAGCAGCTTGCGCGAGACGATAAACTCCGCCTGCTCGCAAGGACGCATGGTTCGCACCGCCGTCTCCAAACCCTCCAGCCCCATTGCCCTTCCTGTATCAAACTCAAACGTGTTGCCGTCGCCGCGCATTAGCGAGGAGTCAAATGGAGTTTCCTCGCCCTCCCAGAAGGCGCTAAAGCGCACGGACACACACGCCCTGTCGGGCACGAGCTCGCGATCCAGGTGTCCTGAGCGCGTGATCCTTTTGAACAGGTGCTCACCAATGGGCTGCATCTGGGGGCGCAATTGGTCAAAGGGAAGAAGCCAGGGCAAGGCGGAGGCTTCTGGGTCGGTGGTATCCATGTCCATCTTGAGCAAATGCCGAGAGCTGGGAGAGTTTTTTGATTATTTATATTAATGTCCGAGGTTTTTACGCAGAAAAATGAGACAATACTTCGCTGATACTGAGCGGAAAAAAGTAGAGACAGTTTTTGAAAGCCGAACAATTAGATGTTAAAGAAAAATGAGACAATACTTGGCTGATACCGAAAATTCTTTTAGTGGCAAAAAGTACAGAAAGTTTTCGTTACCGAAGTATGACAAGCCAAAGAATGACAAGGCGAAGTATGACAAGCCAAACTATGACAACTAGATGAAAATTAGATGTCAAATTATACGTCAAAGCTTAGTGAGACCATCATTTCATGTCAAGAACTCCATAAAGTCATGGCTGCCTTGAGTTTGCTGTCAGAAAAACAACTACAACGACTGCAAAAACCAGAAATTAATAACCATCGAAAGCTATTTAAGCGAAGGAAACCAACTTGAGGAGCAACTAAAACATGGTTTAATCTTTTGGGAGACGAACATCGCGTCTTCCTGAGAAACCTGGCCCCTGTTTCGAAAGTAGAGCTTGGGAAAAAATCGATTCCAATATCGATACTATCGATTCTTTCGGTCCAACATAGATTCTATTTTGCCAGCATCAATGTATTGTGAACCTTTCATCTTTTGGATCATCAATGGCTTTTGAAAATGAAACCTTTTTCTTTTATGTTTTGAAAACGTAATTTATATTCGCTTTTTATGTTATAAAAACGAATTCTTTCGTTATTTATGTTTTAAAAACATAACTTTTCTTTATTTATATTAAAGAAATGTATTTTTGGTTTGCTCTTTATATATATCAGTATATGGATCTCCATGATTTGATTTCTATAAATAAATATATATATATATTCGATTTTTTAGAAAAAGACATCGATTAAATCGATAAAAAGAAATATATATAAAGAAATATAAATATATATTTCTTTTTATCGATTTAATCGATGTTTTTTTTCTAAAAAATCGAAAAAATCGATCCACTGAGAATCCCAGCTCTACTGTTTCGAAAGGATGTCCCTCAACCGAACGCTCTCAAGTAAAAGGCGAGTAATCAGGCGAGTGACCGTTTCCATAAGTAACATAAAAAAGGTTTCTCGCCTGCGCCTGCGCTAAATGCTAAATAAACCGATTTGCCGTGTATACGCGAGTGCTAAACTAAACCTGACTTAAGCGGAGCAACTAGTGCGCAGCGCATTAACGGCCGGGGAAAATGTTCGACGGGGGAAAACGCAGTTAGGCCGAATGCACTTGCCACCGCAGGCAGCAGCACCAGCAGGCCACCATTTTTAATTTCTTTGTTTATTTTGTGCCCATCTTCGCGGAGAGCCGAGAGCGACAGAGACAGGGAGATTGGGTCTCCAATAGGAATGGAATTCGAAATTGAGAGCGAAGAGAGGTTACAGGAGATACAGCAGTGATGATGGCCAAGGATTCACCACACATCCACATCCCTTAGAAAGTCCTTCCAGAGCACAACTAGTGGTGCCAATTTCCCATCCTTTGGGGCGCCAAACAACACGTGTCATATATAGGATACAACTTAGATTTATTGAACGCCGATCCATAATCGGATCGTTCAAATAACACACTCTCACACACATAAGAAAAAAAAACAAAAAAAATTGTACACTTAAATGTTTATTTGTTGTTTAAACTCAGTGAACGTGAACGTTCAAATCATTTCATCCAATGTGTACTTAAAGTCTCCACCTTCCTCCGAGCCTCCAGTTTCCAGGCTTAGCTTAACCCTGCTTCTGGGCGAGCTCGCGGGCCTTGGCGCGCTCCAGCTTGGCGATGCGGGCCAGACTCTTGGAGCCAAGGATGCCACCGCCCCAGTGGCGACGGATCTCCTCGTGGCGCTCATTGAAGTTGGTCTTGACGGCCTCCAGAACCTTGCCGAAGTTGGCCTTGTCGTTGTTGTCGACGGTGGTCAGGGCCAGGGTGGTGCAGGTCTTGCGGCGGACCAGGCGACCCAGACGGGCCTTGCCCTTCACAATGCAGTAGGGCACGCCCATTTTGCGGCAGAGGGCGGGCAGGAAGAGGACCAGCTGGAAGGAGAGGGAAAGAGAGAGAGAGCATTAGTGTTTGTTGTGGAGAAAAGCACGTGTTGGGGTCGATAACTGGATGCCCTTATTCCCTGGTTTTAGAGCTAAGAACTTGCTATAAGCTATGCCAGCTTGGAGCAAGTACCTTGCTTTGGGAACTAAATAAAATCAGCTGTCAATTCGCCACATGGGCAGCCTCCGCGCCCCCTAAAAGGCGGGATATGCCTTTCGGTTGAAGAAATTCAAAGTTTTACATCATTGCAAGGGCAGGGAGTGGGACTGGCGGAGCAACTGCAGCTGAAACTCACCTCGAGGGGATCGACATCGTGGGCGATGACAACCAGCTGGGCTTTCTTCTGCTCGATGAGCTTGGTCACGGTGTTGGTGCCGGCCGACACATAGCTGGGCTTCTTCTTGGGCTCAACATCCTTGCCCTTGGCCTTGGCCTCGGCCACCTTCTTCAAGCGCTGCTTCTTGGCCAGAGGCGACTCTGGGCGGTATTTCTCCAGCAGCTTGAACAGCTTGACGGCGGTGGTCTTGTCCAGGGTCTGGCTGAACTGGTGGATTGGTGGCGGCACCTTCAGACGCTTCTGGAGCACGGCCTTCTGGCGCTGGACACGGATGTATTTGGGCCAGCGGACGAAACGGGACAGATCGCGCTTGGGCTGCACATTCTGGCCTGTTAGGGAAGGGAAGGGTGTTATTACACCAGCTCTCTTTCTTTCTCTCTCTCTCTGTGAGCAACTTACCGATTCCGAAGTTCTTGGGACGCTTCTCGAAGAGCTGGTTGACAACCTTCTTGACCACCGGCTTCTTCACCGCCAGGGGAGCGGGGGCAACCTTCTTGGTCACTGGCTTCTTCTTTGGCCTGGGCTGCAATAACACAAACACAGAGCTCCCATTAGTTTTCACAGTCACTGCACATAACAAAAACAACAACACTGCAATCCAAACAAAAACACAATCACTCGCGATTGCGACGTTTTCGGTTGAGAAATGTTTAGTCCATTGATTCCGTAGCGTTATTTACCTTCTTAACAACCATTGTCACGCAGTTTTATCAAAAGATGCTACCGAAAAAAGCAGATTCGTGCGGGTCGCGAGGAAGACCAGCTTTTGCGTCTGCCTGTCAAAAAGGTAAAGGAATGGTGACAGCGGCGGAAGTGGCCTGGTTGACAGCGCCGCGCAGGGTTGCTCTGGAGCGCAGGGCTGCATTCGGGGCTGCCCACTATCGATTGGGGCAACTAGCTAAATAGAGCTGGCAATCGGCGGGAAATAGCCAAATGAAAAATTGTTCAACTGGACGCGAAAATTGAAATTAAAAGGTTTTATTGAAATAGGAACATATATAACTGATTGTTTAAACAAATTGGGATGTCAAGTTTCACACCCTTTTCTGCTATAAACATATTCCGACTATGTTTAGTTGAATAAATGCAGGCTTGTATTAATAGTATAAATATTACTTTTAATAAACATAATGCGAAGTAATATAAGTATAAACATAATATTACTTTCCAAAACAAAATGGGATCATTATGCCACTACCACTTCATAAAAAAATAAATAATAAAGTACTGGTAATTAGCACTAGTTTACAAATTTTTTTTTTTTTTAATTTATATAATTTTTTAATATAATTTGAGTTGCTGAACACGTTGAACTCATTAAAAAAAATTTCCAAAGAGCCGGTTTGGAGATATTCACGAAAAACCAGATTTTTTATTATACGATTATACGATTATAGTCGATGTGGGCCAAAACAAACGATGTTTGGCCAAAACCGAAACCATCACTGTAATCGATAGTGCTATCGATTGTCTTCCAGCCCTACTTGTCAAGAGCCAAATTACTTTGAAAAAAACTTCGCGGCCATTATACGGACGAACTTTGGAGAGCAGTAAAATAATGGGTAGACTACACTGCCATACAGAGATGTACTACAAGCGCCGGAGCCTCTTTTGGTAAGGCATGCACTTGTTCTATTCATCATCCGTTAGACTTGAGAATTATTCACATCGTTCCACAGGCTCCGCATGATCTACAGCTACCGAAGACTTAAGCCAAGCTGGTTGCAATTGCGCAAGGAGGCCCTGTCGCGAAAAGTCATGGTTGTGGAGGACACCATAATGGACTCCCCCGAGAAGCCAGAGGCAGAGGAACGCGGCGAAAAGCTGGAAATTCCGAATTCCCCGGAGTTCGAACTTAAGGAAAAAAAATAGCTAGATCTGACCAGAGCTTCGTTAATCTGCATGGACTTCTGATTGATTAATAAAAGTACAAACAAAATGGATATTCATTGTAACACAAATCATATATTTTCAATTTAAATTCTGTTAAAATTGAGTTATCGAAAGTGTTATTTATTTTTAGTATTACGTTAAAAGCTTACGTTCATTTACGTGATTTGGTTACGTCCCTGGTCGTTTGGTGTGACCAGCTGCTGCGGTGGGGGAAATCCGCACTTTTTCTCTGAAACATAAATCAGGCGAGTGACCGTTTCCATAAGTAACATAAAAAAGGTTTCTCGCCTGCGCCTGCGCTAAATGCTAAATAAACCGATTTGCCGTGTATACGCGAGTGCTAAACTAAACCTGACTTAAACGGAGCAACTAGTGCGCAGCGTATTAACGGCCGGGGAAAATGTTGGACGGGGGAAAACGCAGTTAGGCCGAATGCACTTGCCACCGCAGGCAGCAGCAGCACCAGCAGGCCACCATTTTTAATTTCTTTGTTTATTTTGTGCCCATCTTCGCGGAGAGCCGAGAGCGACAGAGACAGGGAGATTGGAGACCGAAAAGCTGGAAATGGAAATGGAATTGGAAATGGAAATTAAGTGAGCACGAGCACGCAGAGAGAGAGGCGACAGGAGATACAGCAGCGATGATGGCCAGCAGCGCTGCCACGGGAACGGGGAACGGTAACGGCCCCTGTCCCGGTCCTGGAACGGGTGGTGCTGGCGCTGGCGCATCCGGAGCGGGCACGACGGGCACCACGCCGCCCGTCAACCACACCCACGCCGTATGCGTCTGGGAGTTTGAGTCGCGCGGCGGCAAGTGGCTGCCATACTCGCCGGCGGTGTCGCAGCACTTGGAGCGTGCGCACGCCAAGAAGCTAACACGCGTCATGCTGAGCGACGCCGATCCCAGCCTGGAGCAATACTATGTCAATGTGCGCACCATGACCCAAGAGTCGGAGGCGGAATCACCGGAGACGGGCCTGCTCACGGTCATAGGGGTGCGGCGTATGTTCTACGCGCCCAGCTCGCCGGCGGGCAAGGGCACCAAGTGGGAGTGGTCCGGCGGCAGTGCGGACAGCAACAGCGACTGGCGGCCCTACAATATGCATGTCCAGTGCATCATCGAGGACGCCTGGGCAAGGGTGAGTGCCCCAAACTCTTAAGACTGCCAGAAATCTTATTAATCCTTAAATATTATTTATTTTAGGGCGAGCAAACGTTGGATTTGTGCAACAGCCACATTGGCCTGCCCTACACGATCAACTTTTGCAATCTCACTCAGCTGCGCCAGCCCAGCGGTCCCATGCGCAGCATCCGACGCACCCAACAGGCGCCTTACCCGCTGGTGAAGCTAACGCCGCAGCAGGCCAATCAACTGAAAACCAACAGCAGCTCCTCCTCCTCCAGCGGGGGTAGCAGCAGCAACAACTACAACACCTTGCCCAAGCTGGGGGAGAGCAGCCTGCACAGAGGGCCCATGAACAGGCAGCAGCATCCGCTGCCCAACAGCCACCAGGTGCAGCAGCAGCAGCAGCAGCATCTACACCACCAGCAGCATCAACAGCATCAGCAGCACCAGCACCAGCACCAGCAGCATCATCTCCAGCAGCAGCAGCAGCAGCAGCAGCAGCTCCATCAGATACAGCAGCATCATCACCACCAGCAGCAGCAGCAACATCATCATCAAACAGCCCCTAGAAAACCCCCCAAGAAGCACAGCGAGATCTCCACGACCAATCTGCGCCAGATCCTCAACAATCTGAACATCTTCAGCAGCAGCAGCAGCACCAAGCACTCGAACATGGCCGCGGCAGCCAGCGCCAGCTCCTCCTCCTCATCGGCCTCCCTGCACCACCACCATGGCAACCACCTGTCGCATGCCCACTCCCATGCCCACTTCTCCCACGCCAAGAATATGCTGACGGCCTCCATGAATAGCCATCACAGCCGCTGCTCCGAAGGATCCTTGCAATCGCAGCGCAGCAGCCGGATGGGCTCACATCGGTCGCGTTCCAGGACGCGGGCCTCGGACACCGATACGAACAGTGTCAAGTCGCATCGGAGGCGACCCAGTGTGGACACCGTGTCAACTTACCTCAGCCACGAGAGCAAGGAGAGTCTGCGTAGTCGCAATTTTGCCATTTCCGTGAATGATCTGCTGGACTGTTCGCTGGGCAGCGATGAGGTGTTTGTGCCCTCACTGCCCCCGTCCTCGTTGGGTGAAAGGGCGCCAGTGCCGCCGCCCCTGCCACTGCATCCGCGCCAGCAGCAGCAGCAGCAACAACAGCAGCAGCAGCAGCAGCAGCAGGCGCAGGCGCAGCAGCAACAGTTGCAGCAGCAATCAATCGCCGGTTCGATTGTGGGCGTGGACCCGGCCAGCGACATGATATCGCGCTTTGTCAAGGTGGTGGAGCCGCCGCTCTGGCCCAATGCCCAGCCCTGTCCCATGTGCATGGAGGAGCTGGTGCACTCGGCCCAGAATCCGGCCATCTCACTGAGTCGCTGCCAGCATCTGATGCATCTGCAGTGCCTCAACGGAATGATTATTGCCCAGCAAAATGAACTGAACAAGGTGAGCTAGAGCGGGACAGCGAGTATGGGGTTATCTCTCTTCAATCTGAAGCAGTGGTGCGCACCACTACAGTCAAATGTCCACGTTGTATTTGTGTGGGTAAAAATTGAACGCTCTATGGCTAGATATGAGAAGAAAAACAGCTAAAATATATGGTAATATGGCGAAATAATAGCTTTAAGCTACGTACTCAGAGTCGCGAAAAGTGTTCCTAAGCATTGAGTTAAAAGGAGAGGTCAATATTAACCCTCTCGCTCTTTCGCACTGCTTAGGAACACTTTTCGCGTGTCTGAGTACGTAGCTATAACCTAAAAACTAGCTATTTAACGCTAAAAAAGCTAAATCTAGCCACACAATTTCAATTTGTCTGCACTGTTTCTTCAATTCTCTGTTGTGAATACTGTTCTTCTGTTCTCTTTTGATATGAAAAGAAAAAAAAGCTAAGATATATTGTAATATGGCAAAATAATAGCTATAACCTAAAAACTAGCTATTTAACGCTAAAAAAGCTTAATCTAGCCACACAATTACAATTTGTCTGCACTGATTCTTCTGTTTTCTTTTATGCACACTGTTCTTCTGTTCTCTTTTGTGCATACTGTGCGCGAGCGGCAGCGACGCCGACTGAGAAAAATCCTATCCCGCGGGATAAAGCTGTAAAAGAATCGATATTTGAATACATCGATACTCTCGATACTTGAAAACATCGATATATCGCGGTATATCGTACGGCGTGCCGACCACTTACAATTTGTCTGCACTGTTTCTTCTTCTGTTCTCTTTTGTGCATACTATTCTTCTGTTCTCTTTTGTGCCTACTGTTCTTCTGTTTTCTTTTGCGCATAACTGTTCTTGAGCGGCGGCGACGCCGACTAAGAAAAATCCTATCCCGCGTGATAGAGCTGTAGAAGAATCGATATTTGAATACATCGATACTTAAAAACATCGATATATCGCGATATATCGTACGGCGTGCCGACCACTGATCTAAACATTATATTTACATTTTTTAGAACCTCTTTATCGAGTGCCCGGTATGCGGCATCGTTTACGGCGAAAAGGTGGGCAACCAGCCCATTGGCAGCATGTCCTGGAGCATCATTAGCAAGAATCTACCCGGCCACGAGGGTCAAAACACCATACAGATTGTCTACGAGTACGTCTATGCCTTTCCTCCTCCCAAAACCGAACCCTATAACCCTCTCTTTCCAACTCCAGCATCGCTTCTGGCCTGCAAACCTCCGAGCATCCGCATCCGGGTCGTGCCTTCTTTGCCGTGGGCTTTCCCAGGATCTGCTACCTACCCGATTGTCCTTTAGGACGCAAGGTGCTGCGCTTCTTGAAGATCGCCTTTGATCGCCGCTTGCTGTTCTCCATTGGTCGCTCGGTCACCACCGGAAGGGAGGATGTGGTTATCTGGAATAGTGTGGACCACAAGACGCAGTTTAATATGTTCCCAGACCCGACCTATTTGCAAAGGACCATGCAGCAGCTGGTGCACCTGGGCGTGACGGATTGAAGGAGAGGCCCTGCCAGGTGACAGTCCCCTACGAAACCCACCGAAGCCCCCCGCATATATTATACTCGTATATATCTCCATGATCATGATCAGACTCTTCCATAAGTTGATAAGTTTCCTACATAATCTCAGTGTGTGTGCAATCCTCGTATTTTTTTCTAGATCTAGATTTATTTGTGTATAGCGCGTTCGAGCTGCTCGAACCCTAAAACAAATGGCAATTCCTTTTCTTCCGCTCTTCCAATCCCACATAGGGTTTCGTATCAGTAAGCAGTATATATAGTATATAGGCTTAGCTTAGTCGTAGTTCGCCCCAAGAAAGACACCTACTAGTATTAGGCATTAACCTGATTGATTCCTGGATCCAATTCAAGCCATCATCCCTCGATCGAGTGTTGTTAGCCTTGTGCCAAAATTGTAGCGCTCTGCTCTCCATTTAGTAGGATTTAGTACTATGTATATTGTTGATATATATAAATATCATCTCTTTTCGGTAAGTGTATAAGGTCTATGAGTATTTACGGGACGGAGCATCACTCGTCTTGGCCATTCAATCTCTTCCATTCAGCGAATTTTGATGTGATTATTAATCCTGCAGCATTTACTCGTAAGATCAGCCAGATATTCCACTATATATATACACATATAAAGTTATATACATTTATCCATACACTCATATATAATTTTTTTTTAAAATAATTTAAATCTTTTTTGCACACATTTTTTATGAAATTGTTGCTTTCATATTGATATCATCGAACATCGAACTATACATTTACATTAACATGCATCGTATACATCGCCAATTAATATATATATAGAGCATATAGCATATAGCATATAGCATATAGCTTGTAGTAACCGTACACGGACAGCTAGCGGGTCTCGTCCGCCTCCAACCATATCTGATATGATTTTGAACTAAGAGTTGTATTTAGCACTGATTAGTTTTTAGTGTTCATCGCGAATATATATCTGTAAATTCCACAACAATAAATACCACACCATTCATAAAGCGTACATTTTATGCATAAATATATGTAGTTGAAATAAAAAGTAACGCCATTTATGTTTTATTTTTGGGGTAATTGTAATTTAATTATTTATTTAGTGCTATTTTTATGTTAAAATCCTTGTATTATAATATAGTTTTAATCGAAAATATGTTTAAGAGTCTGAAGGATGCTTGTCCGATTCCATATATCGACAGGAGAGTCGATTTAGCCTTGTCCGTCTGTCCGTTTGTCCGTTAATCTAAAGAAACCCCTACAACTCAGAGACTATGAGAGCTAGAGCTATCAAATTTGGTAACATTATTCTTAGGGACTTTAAAATCAATCCACGCCTACTAGCGCCTACCAAAATGAATTAAAAATCGCGTTAAACCTATATTAAATCCTTGCAATTTTGTAGAAAATTGATTTGGGAGAAATAGCCTTGTGAGAATGTTTTCAGAAAATTTTAGTCAAATTGAACTATTAACATAGGAGTTATTAGAACCAGAACCTGTGCCACAGGGTGTTTCTTAGCTACATTTCCATCACAGGTGTTTCCTATATACGTTTCCCTAGCAACATAAGCCTGGGAACATTTTCTAAGATCAAGTCATGTCCGATATGTTGCCAGCAAGATCACAGGGTGTTTCATAGCTTCATTTTCTTAGCAACATTAGCCTGGCAACATTTTCTGTGACCAAGCCATTTCCGAAATGTTGCCAGCAAGATCACAGGGTGTTTCCTAGCTACATTTAGCCTTACAACATTTTCTGTGATCAAGTCATATCCGTGTGTTTATTTTAAGCCATGTCCGACATTTTGCTAGCAGCAACACAGGGTGTCTCTATGCATATCCTCAGCAACATTTTCCTACCCACAATTCCTGTGATCAAGCTATGTCCGATATGTTGCCAGCAGCATCACAGGGTGTTTCCTAGATAGATAGATTTCCCTAGCAACAAAGGCCTGACAACATTTTCTGTAATCAAGCCCTGTCCGATCTGTTGCCAGCAACATCACTGGGTTTTTCCCAGCTTCATTTCCCTAGCAACATAAGCCTGTTAACATTCTCTGTAGTCAAGCCATGTCCGTGTGTTTCTTTTTACATTAATGCACTTTTTATCGCATTGCTAAGTAATTAAATGTTTAATTTAGGCTAGAATAAGGTGAAATTCCACTTGAACATTGGGTGCTCAGCGGTTGGCCTTTTTTTGGTGATTTTTTCTGCAGTGCAATTCAAATCAATCAGTGTTGACAATTTTGGGCCTGCCAAGGTTCGTTTTCGTTTGCAGTTTTGCAGTTTTCGATTTCAGTTCGCTGCCGTGAATCACTTAAAATAAATTAATAAAAGAGAAAAAATAAGATGCATTGTGCGTGATGTTGGCGAATTGGTAAAGTTGCCCCGACCATTTAAGGCACAGCCGTGGCAGCACCAGCAGTGGCGGCAACATGTTGCAGAGACAGACGTGTGCATTGTCGTCGTCGTCGTCGTCGTCGTCGTCGTCGTCGCCTCTTCAACTGCCTACGTAGCCTGACGTCAGACAGGCGGGCACAAGGACAGTGTCCAAAAGTGGACAGCTTGGACTGGGACTGGGACTGGGACTGGGACTGGCACTGGCTTTCACTCGACTCCTCCAAGGGCCTTGGCCATATCTGCAGAGGCGCCAGCTGTTGCCGGCAGTCATTATTAGAAGGTTATTAGGGATTTTTCGTTAAATTTAGAGTGTTAAGGGGTTTGGTTTTATTATAAAAACTTTGGAGTTGATTTAGTTTTTCTTGAAATTTTATTATTATAATTATTATTATTATTTTTATTAAACAGGGTAGCCACCAGTAATGGCTAGGGACTTTTAAATTATTTTAAAAGGCTCTTAAAAGTATGCCTTGAAATATTTTGTAACAAAAACTCCATGTTCTTAAGAGTTTAATATATAAAAATGAATTTAATATATAAAAATATATATTTTTTGGACAAATTTTTGGCTTGTTATTTAATATGATTTAAAATTCTCAGTTTCTTCTGTGGGAATCCTGGTTATTTGTTATTATTATTAATATTATTATTATATATTATTTATTATTATTTTTATTAAACACCAGAAATGGCTAAGGACTTTTAAATTATTTTAAAAAGCGCCTAGAATTTTTCTTAAAATATTTTTTAGAACAAAAACTCATTGTTCTTAAGGTTTTATGTATTTTTAGGCATATTTTTGGCGTCGTATTTAATATGATTTTAAATTCCCAGCTATTTCTGTGACAGCCCTGATTATTTATTTATTATTTATTATTTTTTATATAATATTACTGAAGACAGACACTGGCTATGCCTAGAACCAAGTGTATTTCCAAGCCTGCTGCTTTTCTTTGACAATATCTTTCTGAGTTTTCTTTTTATATATTTAATTTAAATGCAAAAAGCTCTTTTTACTATTATTTCTGGAATCTTTCTGAATTTTCTTTTTATATATTTAATTTAAATGCAAGAAGCTCTTTCTACTATTATTTATATATTTTATTGTAAATATTTCTGGAATCTCCTGCTCCTGTTGCCGTGTTTACCCTTGGGCCACTTGCATAAGCAAATGTTTTCCTAGAATTTACAGCATTTCATGTAATTTTAATGCCACTTGAAAACTGATCACCGGCGCTCGTTGGCATTCAACACACGCACACTCCACTGGCACTGGCACACACACACAACACACAGAGTGTGTGTAAAAAGAGAGAGGGGTAGGTGCATATAGTGCGTTGCGATGATGAACGCTAATAAGGTGGTTTTGGCCAAAACAGCCACTGACCCTGTTGGCATTCGGAGTTGTTTATTTTTTTGGCCTCAGCCTCGTCCCGGCCATTTTTTGATATTGCGATAAAAAACTGTGCGATAAGGCCATCCAATCTTGCCCTCTATCTCCAAGCTCTCCAGATCTCCAGGTACAGATATTGTCTCCAGAACTAATCCCAGTAAAAATTTATGATTATTTATATTATTTTTCGGTTCTATTTGTAATGTAAATATTAATAATATTTTCTTAGAGACGTGTCAGGAATTTTATTTATTTTTTTAATAAGCTTTAGCATTTCTAGAGCTTTTTTTCGAATATGAAATTATGACAATATAACAGGAACAACTTTAGTTTAAATTTAATGAATCTAAAATTATTTATAATTTATCCTTTTTAAAGAGCTGGCTGCCAACTTAATTTGTTTATAACAACCTCTATTATTTTTGGCCCACAAATAGCTTTGCTTTTATGACCTTCAGCCATATCTACTTACACTTAATTTCTGAGTAAAATATGTGCTAATAATATTGTTTAAGAATTTCAAATTAAAGCACGCAACACTCCGAAAAGTGTCATAAGAAAAATATGCAAAGGGTTTGGCGCAGGCCTTTGACTTTGATTCTTTTTTGTTTTTAAATCTCGTTTATTTCGCCGCTCATTAGTCATGCAGGGATTATCGAGTTCTGGTGCTGCGCTCTCCGCTCTCCGCTCTCTTAGACGATGGCTCTCACTTTCCTTATCTTTCAGGATCAGCTGGGGTAAAGGCGTTGCCAGAGTCACTTGTGCAGATGCACTGGAATTTAAGGTGGAGTTTATTAGATAAAGTTGGTTTACAATTGTTGATTCTTCTAAAAAAAAGGATCAATAATTTTGTGATTATAATAATTCTTGTTTTGATTTTCTTTCTTAATTGAAAAAATTGTTGTAGTTATTGTTCAATTTTTTTCTTAGCTTAAAGAGCAATATATTCTCTGTTTTCTGTCATTATTTATCTTTAAAAAGTTTATTAGGTTCTCTTTGGAAAAAGCTAGTTTCAAAGAGATTATAAATCACTTAAAAATAATGCCACTTAAAATAATACAGACACACTAAAGATTAGCCGTAAAATAGTTTATATTTACTTTATTTTTTTACATTGGAAATTCATTTTTAAAAACTTATTTCAAGTCTCATTGAAAGTGCCGTAAAGTCGTCTGGCTCGCACTTAAATCCCTATGGTTGCTGCCAAGCCTCTAATAAAAACTCTACTGAATTATTATTAATAATTAAGTTTAATGCAGTTTCTTAGCGATTTTTTTCAGAGTGTAGAGAGCAGCATTGCTGCTGCGGTGGCAACTCCAGCTGCGCGGCCGCCGGCGGCGTCGGGGCTCGGGCTCGGTCTCGAGCTCGAGGGAACTAAATGCGGCAGCAACGGCGGCCTGCAATCAGTCCAGAGCCTCCGCTCGTGCCAACCGCATCAACTGCATCCACATCCACATCCGTATCCGTATCCGCATCCGCCCTAGACCCCAAAACGAATCGAACTTTGTTATAATTGTTTTTTATTTTTTTTTTGTTTTAAAGTGAATATATTTTTTTTAATTTTTCTAAATTTTTGTTGACAAAAATTCGTGCTTTTTTATTTTTTGTTTGTTATTTTGGTAAATAGTTAATAACAATAACAATAATAATAACCGCAAATCAATCGTGAAATCGCTTGTAAAACCCCGCCTCAAGTCGCTGGAAACGCGAGTGACTTTATGCAGAAGCGCGCCGCGGCAGCCGCAACTTGATCTTTCCGTACAAAATTATAAACAATAAAACTATATAAACTGCTCAAATATTTGCCAACTTGCCAACTTGTGCCGTTTGTCTGCGATCATCTCGTCTCGAGTTACGAAAGCCCCGAAGGCGACGTCTCTCTGATAAGAAGCAGAAAAACCAGCAGCCGCAGTCGCAGTCGCCATCGCAGTCGCAGCAGCAGTAGCAGCAGCAGGTGAGTGCAGTACAAGGGCGTAGGAAGGGGGGGTTATTATTATTATTATTTTTTTATTCTTAGAAAACTAGATATAATATGTAATATTAAGTCTAATAGGTATCCGTGTACATTTGAGTGCTAGTGACTAAGACCTTCGACTCTGTTTTTTTATATTTATTTTCTTCAAATGTTCCTTTTAATTATATAAATGTATTAAATGACTTGGGAGCTTTTAAATATTTTTATATTTTTAACTATTTATGTTAAACCCGATCCCTGGCCACGCCACTGTGTTACATTACAGAGAGCAAAAGCGAGAGGGAGTGGGAGAGGGATAGAGATTTGTATGTTGACTACAATGTTGGTTGGGAATTCTAACAGTTTTGCGGTGATTTCTGCGGTTTTCCTGAAAGCTGGCGCCAAAAGCGCCGGATTTAATAAGTAAACACCTAAAATAATGTGCCCAGGTGACATTAGTTAAAAATTAAGCAAGAGAAATAATTTAAGAAACTAATTTATGAACAAAATTAATTTTTGGTATTATTTTTAAATCGATTTTAAATTCATAGAGAGAATTCCTTGCCTATTAAATATTAAAAACAGCACCAAAATATGCCAAGTGTTTTTGTTATAATTTTTGTAAGGTTTCACATAAATTTAAATACATTTTAAATTCATAGGGAGAATTCCTTACCTATTAAACATTACAAAAACACATCAAAATATGCATAGTGACCATAATGCTTGTTCCATTAAATTAAAATTTGCTATACACCTTAAAAACAACAAAAAAAACTAAATCCTAAAAAATCAATAAGCAAACATAAATCTTACTTAAACCCGTATTAAAACCAATTAACATTTGCTCAATGCACCCCCTAATAAATAGCTCTTAAATCCATTTGAATTTGCATCTTATGCCTATTTTATATTATAAAATCATAGCCATAAATCTCGAACTGACCAAAAGTCAGTGATTTTCGGTAATAAAACGGTTTTTAATTGGTCAACAGCGAAATGTGACGGTTTCGTTAGCCGCTTTCGGTCATTTATAATTTTTATGCGGCGTTCTTAGAGGGCATTGGCCACACGCCAGCCCCCGCGATTTCTATAAGGTAAAGATCACGATATATATAAAGCATAAAGCGTACATCTTTATTTAATTTTTATTGGTCAAGTCCCCACGGCTTTGATGGATGACCCATAAATGCGTTAAATGGATAGGCTTTGATTTGTCTTCGATTTATGTTATCCGGATTAAGGGAATTATGATCTGAATATATTGGGAACAAATATTGTAGGAGTAATAACCATTTTGGGAGAGTTTATTGAAACGAATTGCTGTCATTTCAATTAGTTCATTGTGTAGAAAAAATGATAATAAAAGAAGACATATCCGAAACATTGTAGGTGGCTTTACAAAGTTAATTCCATTAAATATAAAGATATATATAAGGAAAAGATATAGCTTAAGGTTTTGATCAGTGAGTTGAAGGCAAATGTGTTGAGACACTTTTGAATACAGGAGAGGAGGCTGTTGTTAACTTGGCTAACCCGCCGCCGGTGTTTCAAGTTCAATTGCTCGTTCGGATGCGGCTCTCTGGGGCCAGCCAGCCAGCCAGCCAGCCAGCCAGTCAGCCAGCGATTGTGTTTGCCCAATTGTGGTTTTGAACTTGTTTGGCTTTTGGCCGGGCGGCTCGCCTCACCTCCGATGGATTCGCCAGATTTATTGCCAATTGACCGAGCCCCAGACCGAGCTTGAGCCGAGCCTGTTGATGTTAACCAAAAGCGAAGCCAGCTCAATGAGCAGCCACAACAGGTGCACCGTAGAAAAAGCTGGCACTTGAACTAATGATAAATTCTAATTTACAAATTTCAGAAAAGAAAGAAACGAATTTTTCTATTAATTAAATCACTAGCTAGCACTTGTATTAGGGCTTAATGCTAAATTAAAAATAAAAAAGCAAGAAAAAGTATTTTCTATCACTAAGACTCTAGCTAGCACTTGTATTAAGGCTTAATGCTAATTATATAATAAAAAATAAACATGAATCGAATTTTTCCATCATTAAATGACAGAATTTTCTCATTAAAGTCCTTCATTGCTTACTTATTCCAGGGTTTTTCCAAAAACAAAAGACAGGGATGCCACAGAAAACGCTGGCAATTTAAATTTAGACCAAAAGTAGGCTATAAAATGTTGCACCTATAAAAGAAAGCCAATTTACATATAATTTGCAATTAATTGTTTTGTAAACTAATAAACAAACCCAAATTTAATAAATAACTAATGAAATCTATATATAGAAAAATGTAAAAAATAATGTCGAATGAAGAGTACAATTATTTTGTCTTTTAATTTTTTTTTTAATATGAAAATAATACGATATTCTTTCTCGGTGTAAAAACAGCGTTGCATTTATATGCAGCTCTCGCTGTCCATGTTTGATTCTAACCATTTACGGGGGAAATGTCACAACTCGCGCTGGCCGATTCTGGCCCGGGGACTCCTAGCCGATTCTAGCCGATTCTGGCTCGCCTCGTTCGCCAGTGCCCATAACACTGATCATGATCGATGGCAGAGAGACAGCTATATGTATTACTCAGAGGGGCAGTACGGGCGACAAATTATCAAATAAACCAGCATGAGAAATGTGCAGCGAAATAAATTGCATCATCGGCTAAAAACTAATCTCTGATGGTCTCTAATCTAAGCTGCCGCTATCTTGTAATATTTCTAGTAACTAACGAAGGTTTTTTTCCTTCTTTTTCAGTTTTCCTTTGCCATGGAGGTGGAATGCGATTTGGGTGATATTCAAAATGAGGAATTGCTGAGAAAAATGGTGAGTTAGTTATTAAAATATGAATTTATAAATAGAAGGGAATGTATAAAAATATTCGTTCAACATTTAATTATGAAATCACTTAAAATGCAGTCCAAAAGTAGGCTACATAATTTTATATCTGACATCCTGGCATGCTTTTAGATTTTCTTACATTAATTTTAAACGAATTACGATTTTTATGGTTATTTCTAATCAATAAATGGAAGTATTTCACATATTTTTTTCCTTTGGTTACCATTTTATTTAAATTATTATTATTTCTTTCACAATTTCTGTTAAAAGTTCATTGACTCCTTGACGGACTTGTGTCCCCGTTCGTTGCCTGTGTCCCAGCCAGGTGGCATTGCCTTTCAAAGCCCTGACATTGTTCGAGAACTGACCAGAAAGTCGGGACTCCGGACTGTGCGGACCATCCATGTTTAGTCAGTCAGTCAGTCACCCAGTTCAACCTGACCAAATTGGGTCATTTATGGGGTTGCTCACTGTAAAGCCGGCTGTCCGCGTGGGCCGCCAGCAGAGCTAGTCGCTGACTTGGCTCAGACATTTGCAATAATCGTTAAAAAGTCGTTAGAAAAATCAATGGAAAAACGATGACGATGACGATGTCGATGTCACAGCGAACCAAAAAAGAAGAAGAGAAAATGATCTATCTAACTGCATTAATGAAGAATAACAGCGAGGCAGAGGGTTTAATATCGAAGAGGGGAATACCCTCGGGAAAGTAAGTCTTTTATTACATTTAAAATACATATTAAAGGTTATTAAAAATCCTTTTAACGTAAATAATGCACTTTTTAAGATATGAGACTTAAAATCAATTGAAAAAGTATTTAAAAGTTGGCAAAGAAATTTTCTAGGTTAGGTTTTGTAAGGTTTTAACTTTGGTAGCATACTTTTTGGTGAAATTTTAAGAGATTTCAAACAAACAGCAATTTCTGGGGCAGCCTTGATAGTTTTATTTTGGTTTATTTCTGATTTAAACTGAATTTTAGAATTATTTTAGAATTTTACATTATTTTTTAACATTTAACATTCAACCAAAATGTTAAGCACCTTCTGTTAGAGTAACAGACGAAAGAAGAAGAAGCAGCAACAGCAGACGATCTTCGACCCACACAGTCGCGTCGCTGCTTCAGAGAAAGATAGAGAAGGAGAGAAAGGAGGAGAATAAGGAGAGACAGGGGGAGAGCAGCAGCAGCAGCAGCAGCAGCGACAAATTGGGATGCTGCGGCAGCGGCCGGCAGCGACCGTTCGACTGATAAAGCCAGTGATGACTCATTGGCCATGAATCAATTCCAGCTCTTGGCCTCTGAGCTCCGCTGACCGCCGCTGGCCTCCTCCATCTCCTGATCCTTCCCTACTTCATATTTTCCTTCTCCCTGCCTTCTTCTTCTCTGCCTTCTGTCTGCCTCTTATCTCCTCTTGTTGCTCTGCTCCTGGCGATGACGCCATACCTAGACAGGGATGCAAGCTTTAAAAATAATATAAAAACTGAAATAAAGCGATGATAATTGGAATTAATTTAAAAACTTCGTTTTTAACGTTTTTTTTATTAAAATTGTTTACTCAAAATAATGTTCCTATATTTTTTTATTTTTTATTTTTACTTATACCTGGAATTTTTGTATTTTTATAGCCTTGCTAGAATTTATTTACATTCTTATTAAAAAGTTTATAAATCTTTCATTCATTGTCTTATCTAATAAAAACCAAAAGACTTTTAATTTAATAAATACTTCCGAGTGAAATGACAAGCGAATCTTATCTCAAGTTCCAAAAGCAATTTCAAAACAATTTCTTATCTTATCAAAAGCTATAATTAGTATAATTAGAAATATCAATATATACTTGATTGTGTTCAAACAATTAATTTAAGCTTATTATTTTTTGTGTCTGATGAATCATCATATATTTTCTAAAATATATACGTATATATAAAAATAATATATAAAAATATATCAATTTAAAGCCTTAATACTTAATACTTAATATCAAAAGCTAAAATTAGTATAATTAGAAATATCAAGATATACCTGATTATGTTCAAACATTTAATTTAGACTTATTATTTTTTGTGTCTGATGAATCATCATATATTTTCATAAATATTTGAACAAATTTAAAGCCTTACTTGATACTTAATACTTGATACTTAATACTTGATACTTAATACTTGATACTTAATACTGAATACTGGTTATTTCTTATATCTAGAAAAAATGTTATTATTATGTGTCTGATGAATCATATATATTTTCTTAAATATTTCTAAATAGCTCTAATTTTGGGTTCCTAAAAATCCCCCTTATATTAAAACTTGTTATTCTTAAATTAAAAAAATTTGACATCCCTGGGCGGCTCAGATCCGCTCAGTTGGACTCAGAACCTGACCAAACGGAGCACCCGAGAGCGTTGGCTGGCTCTTGGCCATGAGACTTCGCTTCGACTTCGACTTCGACAGCGACTTCGACAGCGACTTCGACTGCGACTTCGACTCTTTTTGATTCGATTCAATTCAATTTGATTCGATTCGATTCAGCCAGACAGGCGAAGAAACGCGTGGGCCGGCCAGCCATCGACTGCGGAATAAATCAATGAGCCAAAGTTGAACTGGCACACGGAGTAAGTCGGGGAATAAATAAAAAATTAAAGCCGAGACACCCGCGTATGGCAAATGGCCAAATGCAGCAAGTGGCGGCCCGGCCAGTGGCCACCGAACAGTGGACAGTGGACACCACAGACTGAGACTAGACATACAGTGCTAGTCACGACTACGTCTGCGTCTGCGCAACGTCTGCGCCAACGCCGATGAGTAATTTTCTTTTAGATACAAATAGTGGGCAGCAGTTAGTCCAAAAATAGTCTCAAAGAAATAGGTGTCTATTATTAACATTGTTATTAATTATTACTGCAACAATGACACCCACCAATGAGTGATTTATTATGGAACGCGCGGATTCCCATCATCGCAAAACCTAAAAAAAACCAAAATCGAACACGTTCCAAATGCAATTCGAGGCGGATGAGCCATGTCCGTAGGATAAGTAAATAAATAACTTAAAACAAATAAATATTTCATTAGTCGTGAAAGGGAGGAAGTGGGTTTTAGCCCTTTAATAATTTGGAATACTTTTTAAACCGATTTCTGTTAGGATAATTAGGATAGGATATCATAAATAGTACTTAGATTCTTCTGGAAATTTTTTAAAATAATCTAATACCGATGCGAAACAATATATAAAAACAAAAGGATTTTTTTTAGGATTTTTCAGTACATTAATTTTAGTTTAACTCTAAAGCCATTGCTATAAATACAATACATTTATAATGTTAGTTAAGCTACGTACTCAAACACGCGAAAAGTGTTCCTAAGCAGTGCAAGAGAGCGAGATGGTTACTATTGACCTCTCGTTTTGACTCAATGCTTAGGAACACTTTTCGCGTGTCTGAGTAGGTAGCTTTACCTGTTAAAAAAATATCCATTGCTCCTTGATAAATTTATCTAATTACGGGTGTTCCTCTCTCTTAATTTGAAATATTATTTCTCTGTTTCTAAGTAAGCAGAATTATATTCTTTATTTTATAAGCTTTACTCGCAAATTTTCCTGACTTGCCCCACTGTGCCCCGGCCGCCGGTCGCGTCATCTTCGTTTATTTGCCGTTTTTTCGTATTCGGTCATATCTCGGCTCGCTGCCCGCTTCGCTGCTTGCGTCGCTGTCGACGTCGCTGCTGGCGTCTAAGCTGGCGGCCACTTTAGGCGGCTTTGCGATTCTGATTGGAAACTTCAGTCTGATTTTGGTGCTCGATCGATTGCAACGTGTCGACGCTCGGTGAAAACAAGAAAAAAACAACATAAACTAAAGCAAATAACCAACAACAACAACGCTCAACAACAACAAGTCACAACAACAACGATCACTTTATTTTTTTTATTATTTATTTATTTAAACAACAACAAATCGAATACAATAAAAGGAGAAGAGGACAAGGATTAGTCACACCTTTTTTTGTTGCCATCAAGTGTTTTTTTACGTGCCTTTTCTTGCCGGTTCAACAACAACAACGACTCCAACTCCAATCAACAACAACAATCCCAAAGGAGAAGAATTCGAAACAGGGATTTGGCCAAAAATCGAAAAGAAAGAAAAACTGAGAAAGACAATCAAGTCGTTTTCTTACCTGAGGTAATTTTTTCTGTCATTTCGGAAAGAATATGAAAAAAAAATATCAAAAAGAAAAAGAAAAAGAACATAAAACCCCAGAAGAAGCTGTGAGGCTGCATACCTCTTCTTCTCCCTCTTCTTCTCCCTCTTCTTCTCGTATTAACTTTCACACTTTCGCACAGTTTAACCTTTTTTTTCTCTCGCCACCTTTTGCATAACAGTTAGTAACTGTAGCTATATGTATGAAGGTCTGTGTAAAAATGTAGAAACGTCTTACAATACAGTCATCGTTCTTCGGGGGGAATTAGGGTTATAAATTTCCTATGAAGGTATCGGGTTGGCTTTAAGGGTGGAATCGGAGGGAAAGCCAATCAATAGCAGCGACAGTAATTGCGGTTATTATAATGCATTTTTCATGTGGCATGGGAAAGCTATCAAGGGCAATTTAAAAGGGGGTAGAAAACCCCCTAGGATTTTGTAGAATTTGTAGAAAAATATATATTACATCCCTTAAAATGTTGGGATTTTAAAATTGGTTAAATAAGCTCTCAAGAATTTTTAAAAATTGATCTATTAGTAAAAAGGGTTCTAGTAGTATTTAATTTTAACCCTCAAAATACAGTTTACACTTAAAAAGCTCCTGGGATTTTGTAGACTTCGTAAAAATATATATATTGTATCCCTTAAAATGTTGGTATTTTAAAATTGGTTAAACAAGCTGTCAAGAATTAAAAAAAAAAATTATCTATTAAAAAAAGGGTTCTGAAAGTATTCAGTTTATTTAAAATAAATTTAATGGAAACCAACCATGATATTTTCTCAAGATCACCCTATAAATATTACCTGCCTTTAAATGTTGGGATTTTATATACAATTGGGATTGTATAAACAACCTCTAAGAGTTTTTAAAAATTAATCTGTTTAAAAAAGGGATCGGGAAGTATTCAGTTTATCTAAAATAAATTTAATTGTAACCAACCAAGATATTTTCAAGATATTTCTCAAGATTACCTCATAATTTGCATAATACCTTTTCCCCAGCAAACATTATTTATTT
This sequence comes from Drosophila tani, assembly GCA_008042535.1. Classification (NCBI taxonomy): domain Eukaryota; kingdom Metazoa; phylum Arthropoda; class Insecta; order Diptera; family Drosophilidae; genus Drosophila; species Drosophila tani. The sequence goes on along the minus strand of VNJO01011083.1, from coordinate 48,392 downwards.
GTATAATCTTTGCTAGCATAACGAAGTCACTTATTTCAATTAGCGAACAACACCTGTAGCCTGTATCTGTATCTGTACACTTGTATCTATATCTCCGCCAAGTGGCTTGTAAACAAACGAAAAAACGAAGAAAAAAAACAAACGGATCTTATCGGGGAATTTGTGGTGTTCCGTGGGCCGATCGAGGATCCCGATCCCGGCCAGAACAGCTGACGATCGTGTTTATAGAGTGTAGAGTGTATAAGGTGTACGTACCATATGCTAATCGGAATAGGGAGGAGTGCATCTAATTACAAGGGGAAACGAGTTACCCCATCGCCGTGGGCTGTTGGCCTTGGCAACCGTTCTACGCTTTTCGAGCGACGAACGAAACCAGATCACAGAATGTACACAGATCTCTCGGCAGCCCCAAGGGTTTTGTTCAGAGATTTTTGATTTAGCCTGTAATTATTCCAGAATAATTGCGCCCCATTGTCGGTGATAGATGCTCCGATAAATCCTGGCTTATTTGAATATTTTTAAGTTGGAAAAACTGTAGTACAGAGAAGAAAATAAAAGCAGAAATGGGGTTTGTTTATAAAAATAACTATAGTGACCATCTGTTAGCATCCTTTAATTATTTTTTTATTTAATCAAGTAAATAATGAATGTACATAGTTATCACGAGAATCACTCTTAGCCTTGGCTCTGAATTAAGCCAACTTAAATTTGAGAAAATCTGGGCAAGTCGCTCTTTCCGGCCACGAGAAACAAAACGCCACAAAAAAATCTCCACCTGCACTAATGACTTTGGCTTCGATAATTGTTCGGAATATACATATACATAGCCGCCATGCATTATAATATTTCCTACTATTTGGCTTTCGAGTATGAGATCATTTTGGGGCTTAAAAGTTAAATTATTATTGCTGAGTTGGTACACAAAAGTAAATAAATAAAGAAATAAAGAATTAATAAGGATGTGTTACAATTTCCAATTAATATAAAAGAGAAGTAATTGTAATATTAATATATCGAGTTACATTCGATATATTATCGATAAACTCCTATTTATAATATGTATAAATAATATCTTACAATATTGTATGATTCAATTGTAGTTGCAAACCCCAGTTTATCATTTTGTAAATGTTATTTTTCAATCATTTAAATATTTTCTCATAATTTATAAACAAACCCCTTATTTCCACATAAATTTATATCACAACTGAAACCTTATTTCATGTCAATAATTTTTTGTTTCTGTGCCATGTCTGGGTTATAATATATCACCTATGGGATCGGGGGCTGTGGCATTATAATTTCCCACACGCTTAGTCGCTCTGACAGCTGTCCATCGATCACTGAGAGAGACCCCAAAAAAATTGAGTTATTTCCCAGGCCAAAAAGTGGGTCCAGTTTTTTTGGGGTTTTCGGGTTTAGCCGGTGCTTTATATGCAGCCAGCGATGCCACGAAAGTGCTCCACTTTTAGAACCCGACTTGGTCTCTTTATAGAGCCATGTTTTATTCACCTGGGGAGTTGGGGTACCAGAGGAGGCGATGTCATACCCAAAATAAGACGCTGACAGCGAAACCGAAAACACACACACAAATAAGTCCGCGGCAAAGCAAACATAATAAACATGTTTCTGACGTCGCGCAATGACACAATTTAAAATTCTCAATTCTAGATTCGACGACTCTCCTCCGATTCTCGATTGGTCGGACAGGCGGCAATTAGGTCACTTTAATATGCATACATATAGTATGCACTCGGGGCTCCGAGATTGAACTGGCATCGGGAATTGAAATCGAAATGGCCATAAAAAGAATAATAATAAAAACTAACAATTAACGCCGGCAGCAAAGTGCAAGTACTGAGAGAAATATGGATATAGTTATGATTCTAAGAGGTTTTAAAATATCTGAAATTATGGGTTTTAAAAAGATTTGTAACTAAGCTTTAGGGTTATGTTTTTGGGGTATTTTTTTTATTACAAATTAGCTCACAACAATTTTAAGAACTTTTCAAAGCCATTTCCTATTTTTTTACATTATATTTATAGCAAAATTTGTGTGTTATCGGCTTTACTTAAATGTTTTGTACCTTCTGTACATTTAATATAAATATTACTGCATTCCCTGAACGATTTACCACAAATTTTGATTAAAACATTGCTATTATCGTCGATAACAAAAGGTTTATATTATTTTTGCAATATTCATTTAAGGCCTATCTCACGTTTTAGTTATTTATACGATACTTAATACTTCCTATATTTCTTAATCTGTGGGAATGGGAATTTAATTAAAACGAGGAAACCCAGGTTTATCTTTATCGTAAATACTAGAGCTGGTAAAATTTCGATATTACGATTTTTGCATGCAAAAGATATCGAAAACCTCGATTAATTTCTGTATCGTAAATACTAGAGCTGGAAAAACTTCGATATTCGATATTTTTGCATGCCAAAGATATCGAAAACTTCGATTAATTTCATCTCTGCCTGCGTGTGTGCGTGTGCAATGCTGACCCCTTGACCTTGCCTACCACTCTCCCTCGCTCTTTTGCTCTGCGTTGATTTCCTCTCAATTAAGTTTTTAATAAACTTTAATTTCAATAACAAAAACGATTTGTTTTTTGCCAAAAAAGAGACAAAAACAAAAACAATACAAATAAAAAAATAACACGAAACGGAGGTCAACACCGGCTGACACGACAGCTAAAAATGAACAACGGCACAACGAAAATATAAATAATAATAATAAAACAACAAAAACAGCAAGCAGAAACTTCAAAAATAATTTATCAGCATTCGCACGTCACGTCATCCGAGCAGCAGAGCGATCGAGCACGAGAGGGAGGGAGAGGGAGTCAGAGACAGCAGAGAGACAGCTCCCCATCATTCCTCATCATTAGGCCTGCAGTCGACGTCGCTGCTGACGCTGGCGCCGGCGTTGACGCCCAACAGGTTGCCGCTGCCGCTGCCAGCGTCGCTGCAGAGGTGCGAAATCTGCTGCTGCTTCTTCTTCTTCTACTGTCTCTGTATCTGCCTCCGCCTCCTCCTCGTCTTCTTCTTCTTCTCAACTGGTTATCACGGCACTTTTAGAAATTACGTCATTCGGGCAGCGACAGCGACAGAGGCAGCGACAGCGCGGCACACTGAAAACAAAGAATGTAGTAAAACTTGGACTATAAATAAATTTAATTAAATAAAATTAAATACATATTTACATAATAATAATTGTTAAATTTCCGAAGAAGTACTTTATTGTGTTTTTTGATTTTAATAGACAAAAAAAATATTGAAATCTAATTGAAAAGTTAACTAAATGATTGAAATAAAATGAAATCATATTAAAATCAAGTTTTTCATAATATAAAATATAATATAATAATAATTATTATTATTTTTCTTTAAATACCTAAATTTTCATTATTCAAAATTGTTTCCAGTGCAGGGCTTGGGACGCTAGCAGAGGCGTTCCAAGACGCAGGTCTAGACTGCGACCACGCGACCAGTTCTTGAATACAAAACAAAAAACAAAACAAAAAAATCGGAAAAAACCAAACAAACAAACAAAAGCTAAGCTGCAAACTTTTTGCAAAAACACAAACACACACACTCGGCTAGCTCTTCTCTCTTTGATTTCTTGCATTTGTTTTTTATTTGCTTTATTTATCTATTTTTTTTTTTTGTCAATTGGAAATGCGAATCTGTTGATTTGGGCGAGTGAAAGCGCTGAAAGTGATGGCCGGCAAGCGGCAAGAGCGCCATCTGTCGAAAAGAAAGCAACAACTGAAGCTATCAATCATGGAGATTTCTTCATAAAAAGCCAGCAAATCTTCCAAGAAGATTATGGAAGTTATTAAAAATATTAAGTGCTCTCCAGAGAGATTTTTCTGAAGTTAAAAATTAATTTGTTTCAGGCTTAAAGACTAGAAAATATGAGTTTAATATAAGTATTAAAAGTTAGTTCATTAAAAATTAAACAGAAAAAATAAACAAGTCACTTTCCTTTTCTAGAATTCTTCAAATTAAAATTAAACTAAATTTTCAACACTTTAATCCCTATAAAAATTATAAACTTTCCACAAAAAGCTTTCTAAATTATTTAAAATAGTTTCCATACCAGATTTTGGAATAATCTTGACCTTGATGATTCATAATACTTTTTATACTTTCCATTTTATTAATATTAAGTTAGTTAATTAAAAATTAAACAGAAAAAAGAAACAAGTCACTTTTCTTTTCTAGAATTCTTCAAATTAAAATAAAACTAAAGTTACTCTCAAGTTTAATCCCTATTAAAATTATAAACTTACCCCTGAAAGCTTTCTAAATTATTTCAAATAATTTCCATACCAGATTTTGGATTAAATCTTGATCTTGATGACTCATAATACTTCTACTTTCCATTTTATCTAGTCAAACTTTTAATCTTTTTAATCTACAAATTATTCATAATTCATAGTTCCATTTCCTGTTCCATCTGTTTTTTTTTTAAGGAAGTTTCCCCCATTTCGCTGTCTAAAATTAAAACAGTTAGCGAAGCTGTAGAGTCAGCATTTTGCATATAACATATATATACATATTTGCTGATATATACATTTGTACAGATGTGGATCGAGCGAGGAGGAGGTGTCATTATTGTTAATACAAATGTTATTTGACGTTGTTTTCGCGCTTGAGCCAAAGGTGATATCACCGCCGCCTCAACTTGATTCCATTTTTGTTTGTTTTTCTTTCTTTTTTTTTTCCTTGTGAAACCTCTCTAGATTATTGTTTAAATAAATGTGTAGACTCTTTGTTGGATCGACGCTTATCGGTCAGCTCTCTGGAATGGCCAATGTTTTATTTATAAGCTGGAAACGTCAGCCATTTGATGTTTGATTTCGATTTCGATTTCGATTCGCGGCTTCTGATAACAAGTGAGAAATGCCGGTTAACTGATATCATATGGCGGCTATAAGTAAACCCGATGAGAGTCTGATAGTTTTGTTTATTTTTGAGGCTGGGTAAGGCTCCTGTATCTTAGTAGAAGTGTAGAATGATACTTTATTGAAGTTGTATTACTGGGAATAGGAAAGGAAACTAATATAACTGTTTCCCAGAAGTATTAACGCATTACATTTTTTATTACCATCCCTTCTCTTTTCCATTTACTATGTTTCTTTACTTCTCCTTTTGCTAGAGCTGGCAAAGAATAGATGAATGTATAAAAATCGATTTTTAATCGATAAGCATCCATGATTTGTAGTTCTGTTTTCTATTATTTGGAACTGTACTTAATATTCGAATATGCTAGGATTCTAACATAAATTAAACTTACTTCTGCTTCTTTAGCTACAGCTGGCCAAGTCTCGATGATTTTTAATTCATATAAATCGATTTTAATTCGATAAACATTCATGCTTTTTTCAGCTCTGTTTTTTAGTAACAGGAAATGTACTTAATATTCGAATATGAACAAATTTAAACTTAAATTAAACTGGTTAAGGCTTCTTCTATTAGAGCTGGCGGAGAATCTATGATTTTAAATGAAAAATATCGATTTTAAATCGATAAACATTAATGCTGTTTTCAGGTGTATTTGCAAGTAATTGGAAATGTACTTAATATTCGAATTTTAACATAAATTAAACTTAGAGCTTAGTAAATGAAAATGTATTTAATATTCGTATATGACTAGATTTTACGATACATTTTAATTAATTTAAGTTTAAATAATTAATTTAAGTTTTAATAATTAATTTAATTAATTGTAATGTCAGAAAAATATCTGTTTACTCTTAAATACTGCTAATTTATATATTTCAAGTTTTTAAAGCTTTTTAAAAGTTTTAAAGTTTTTTAAAATACGTAATTGCTCACTTCCTGAACTTAAACTTGAAGTTTTTGAAACAGTTTCTCAAGTTGTAAAAGTCTGAATCATTCATTATAGACTCTGTATGTAATCCCTGCCATTTTTGGTCATCTGGTTGCTTCTGCCATTGAAACCGGCGAACTTGTTGGGGGCGTCATCTCGATCTTGGCCGGAATATACATATATTCGATATATATTCTAGCCATAAGGCCAGTCTCTGGCTGAGTCAGTTTCGTGTGTTGGCTGAGACCGGCTAATTGGCGGAGGAGGAGCCCCAACCAAGATCGAGATCGAGACGGAGCGGAGACAAGAGATCGGGATTGGTGGCCGTAAATGGCCATGCCAAGCGCTGACGGCGACAACGACGTCGCGTGGGCTATGGGGTACTCCACTTTGCTCCAAACTCGAGCACCGCGTTCAGTTCCACTTGGCTTAATTGGCTCAAGGACAACTTATAGATACAAGATATTTTATATAGATATTTTTCAAGATTTTTAAAGCCTATTTCCCCCTTTTTTTCGATCCCTTTCCAGTGGCAGCAGTCCGAGGACAGCGAACGCAAGAAGCAAATCCGCTCGCATCTCTACAAGCTGCGCGAGTCGCGACTTTGCAATCTCTACAGGCACGAACCGGATCTCTCTTCCTCGACCATGTCGGAAGCGCCCAATGGCAATGGCACCCTGGCCGGCTATGGAGCCAAGGATCCTCTGGCCCCGAGCCACGGGGATGCTCTGCTTGATCAGAATTTCCAGAGCCTCAAGTCCAAGGAGGTGCGGGATTCGACGAGTCCTACGAACGAGCTGCGCTTCCACTCGATGACCCTGACGCAGCCAAACACCACGGGCTGGGATGTCCAAACCTCCTCGGAGGTGAGTCCCGATGGCAGGGCCTATCGCACCGAGACTCTGGCCAAGACAGACGGTAAGTCCTTCCTTGATGTGTGTCTTATGTACGGAGGGAGATGCCGCTGACTGACTTGGATCAGTCGGCGGCGTGTCTTGCTCCTAGCTAACCCTGGTCCCTTGTCGGTGCTGTGATTTCTCTGTGTGTTAACCCCCAAAAATCTCTGTTTGTTCTGTATGTCCCATGTCCATCACTCGACCTTCAACCCTCAACCTACTGCCTACGACCTAAAAACAGGCGTGGAGAAGCTCAATGGTGGTGGCCAGGCCGAGTTCAAGGGCAGGAATGAGCAGCGCTCGAGTGCCTCTCACCAAGGCGACGACAAGAACTTTGTGAAGCAGGCCTCGGAGAGCTCCAAGACCCAGCTGCAGGAGAAGGTGGTCTTCGGGGATGAGACCAGCGGCCGCACCGAGATGAAGATGAGCTCTACCTCCACCTCGTCCTCTTCGAAGGTGGTGTCCTCCTCCTCCACTGTGGAGTATGGCGGCGATGAGCCGCGCTATCTGCTCGATGGCCAGGAGAAGCCCCAAAAGCAGCCCCAGCAGCTGAATCAGAGGGAGTGGGAGGATCAGAGGCGTCAGCAGGAGCAGCGCTACCAAGAGCAAATCCAACGCCAAGAGCAGCAAATCCGCCAAGAGCAGCTGCAGCGACAGGAGCAAATCCAACGCCAAGAGCAGATCCAACGACAGGAGCAACTGCAGCGCCAGGAGGAGCGCTTCTCGGAGAGCCGTGAGCAGAGCAACAGCACCCGGAATGTCCAGACCCAGCAGCATTACGAAGAGAACAAGCGGTATGTGGACATGGACAAGGCCTCCCCGGAATATCAGCAGCATGTCCAGCACCTGATGTCCCAGCCCGGCGAGATCATCTCCAATACGGTGGAGTATCCCAAGCCCAATGTCAAGATGATCACCACGGTTAAGAGGCTGCCGGATGGGACTATTGTGAAGAACAAGAGGTATGAAACGGAGGCTCCAAGCCACCAAGCTCCCAGCCACCAGGCTCCCAGCCACCAGACTCCAAGGCATCAGGCTCCCAGTCACCAGGCTCCCAGCCACCAGACTCCCAGCCACAGCCAGAACCTTAACCAGCGACGCGTCCAGCAGGATGTGCAGGACCACAGCCAGGTGCGCGATGTGGTGGACAATGTGGAGCAACAGCAGAGCTCAACCTTCTCCTCGGTGAAGAAGTCCAGCCGCAGGTTCTCCACGGAGACCACCTCGGAGACCGTGGAGGAGTACGATGATCGTGGTCAGCCGCTGTCCCGGCAGAAGGCTCCCACTCCACACCATGCTCCGACTCCACACCATGCTCCCTCCCCACACCATGCTCCCTCTCCCGCACGCCAATTCCCAGGCCGGGACTTTAGCACCCATGGCTTCCCCTCGGTGCGCCCGAACAAGCCCACCCAGGAGTATCCCTCCCAGCGTCCCTCCACCGAGGAGGTGGTGGTGGTGCGCTCCGAGAAGAGTCGCCAGGTGAAGCAGCAGCAAACCAGTTCCAGCACCACCGAAAGGGAGGTACTGGGCGATGATACCTACAGTTCGCAGCCCCAGAAGCTGAGGGAGGCTCCTCCCAGTACCCATGGCTTTCCTTCGGTGCAGCGTCCCGACCAGCCCGATGGCGAAGTGCTCAGCGCCAGGAATGTCTCCCTGAATCAGAGTTCCAATCGCAAGGAGCGCATCATTGAGACGCAGGTGGAGCAGCCACGGTCACCCCGTCAGTCCGTGAGTCCACGTCGATCTCAGCCACGCGAGGAGGTTCCTCGTGGACCGGCGGGTAAGCCCAGTCAGTATCGATCGGGACCTGGTCCGAGTCCCACCAAGACGGAGACGGTGACAGTGACCCGTAGGCAGCTGCAGAAGGAGCGCGAGGTGGACGCCGCCCATCGGGCCTTTGCTGCCTCCCTGCGCAGCAGTTCCCCCGCGGACAGCACCACCTCTCAGGGCTCCAATCATCATCATCCGCAGCCGCATCCTCATTCGCATCAGACGCCGCGCTCGAGCATCTCCTCGAATCGCACCTATCGTCGGGAGATGAGGGAGGGCTCGCACGAGAGCCAGGCACCCTCGGAAACGAGCAGGATAAGCTCTAGCACGGTGACCAGGCACGCGGCCGGAAGCACCACCACCAAGACAACCAAGAAGCAGCCTAGTGCCACTCCCAGTCCAGGTGGGAGCCGGGGACCCAGCGAGCCGAGGTCGCCCACTCCGAAGGCTGGTACAGTGACTACCACCACGACAACTACCACAAGTAGCACCACCAAGGGAGGTACCAGTCCCAGTCCGGCACCAGCTCCAGCTCCAGTTTCAGCACCAGCACCAGCTCCTGCTCCTGCCCCCGCTTCGGCACCAGGTACGAATTAAAGAAGAGATCGAAGATCAAGTAAATAAACCCACAACTCTATATATATATATATATCTGCTATATCAATATTGGAACCCCTGAAACTATGTATATGAATGTATATCCTTCAGATAACAAGCTATCACAGTATACGTATACTACCACTAAGCCTGGCGATATATTCTCTCTGCCACCAACTACTCCTCCTCCTACTATTAACAACGAACCAACACTAACCACCACCACCAAGACAACAACAACCACCACCAACCAGAACAAGAAAAACCAAGAGAAAGAAACCCCAAACGAACCCGATTCCCAGCCGATCCGCAAGCTCCAGGTGAGCTCCAATGCAGCGGCGGTGGTGGAGGAGGCTCCTTGTGTGCGGCGACACTATTACCAGCTGGGCTCAGAAGATGAGGGGGAAGAAGCCACCTCCACCAAGACGGAAGCTACCCCTGGTAAGGCTTGAAACCAACCAACCAACACGAACCGAAAATTGCCAAAACAAAAAATGAAATCAAGAAACTCTGTACACTTCAAAAAAACTATGCTATAATACTTCTTTTTTATTTTGGAACTTTTTGCAAATAAAATAAAAACACCAAACTGAAATTGCACTGAAAGAAAAGATATAAACTGAACACTGTGAATGGGGAATGTGCGAGCGGGAGCTCTTGCTCGGGGTCTACTAAGTATGCTACGTCTAACTTTCCACTAATGGGTCTTACTATCAGTCTTTGCCTGCGCCTGTAGAAACCTCCTCCTAACCCGGGTTAACGCCCCTCTTAGATGAAGCTGCCAGCGTTGTCACTAACGATCTTAACCCGAATCTAACCTGGAACTTTTGCCGTAGCCACTCCTAACCCTAGCACCACACAAAGGTTGTATAAGTAGCTAGAAAGAGATCATCACGTAGAGATCACTTAGAGATCACGATCCCCCCCCCAAAGTCTTATCCGCCCTGATCCGTTGCAGCCAGCAGAAAGCCGCAACCGCAGCTGAGGAGACAGTCCCAGGATGAACCAGAGCCGGAGCCTCAGCTAAGGCGCAGTTCGAAGTCACCTGGCGTGCAGAGAGAGACCACCTTCGAGGGTCGTCCTCCGGTGGAGGAGGATCAGCTGGCGATTGAGGAACTGATCATTATCGAGCAGAGGACTCAGAGTCCTGTCCGCAAGCCAAGTCTTGAGAAGGGTCCTAGGGCCACGCCCAGACAGAGTCCCGAGAAGGAGCAACCGCGTGTGCAGCCTCAAGTCTCGCCAAGGCAGAGTCCTGAGAAGCAAATACCCCGGACCCCGACTCCTTCACAGACACCTGGAGTAAACCAACCTGCTGGAATTCGATCCCAGAGTCCCGAAAAGACTCTACCCAAGGGTCAGAGTCCTGAGAAGCAAATACCCAAGGCTCAGAGTCCTGAGAAGCAAATACCCCGTAGCCAGACTCCTGAAAAGCAATTACCCCGAACCCAGACTCCTTCCCAGACACCTGGAGTAAGCCAACCTGCTGGCATCCGATCCCAGAGTCCCGAAAAGACTCTACCCCGTGTTTCACCCCGACAAAGTCCCGAGAAACAGCTGCCCAAGGAACAGTCACAGCTGAAGCCCCGTCAGAGTCCCGAAAAGGAGCACCGAACCGAGGACGAAATCTTCCGAAGCACCATTACCACGACCGAAAAACGAACCACCCACAATCTTAACGAAGAATTTCTAACGAACGAACGAGATAATCAAAAGCAGCAGCATCAACCCCAAGCTCCCACGAAACCCCAGGAAGAAGAACCCACAACGAAGCCAGTGGACGAGACCATCGAGAGCCCCGATGGTGGCTTCCTTTCCAAGGGCAACGATGGCGAGTCCGAGCCCGAGGAGAACAAGGCCCCAACCTACCGCAAGAAGGGCCTTACCCGTCGCGAGACCTTCGAGGATCGCTGTCGCAAGATCCTGGGCATGGAGGAGGATGGCGACACTCAGGGTAACTTTACCCAGAAACCGAATAGCGATGAGGAGGATGAGGATGACAAGGAGAACATTACCCAGACCACCACCATTGAGACCATTGAAGTCAAGATCGAGGATTGTCCCAATGACGATGAGGATGATAAGCCACGTCATGTGACCGAGACTTTTGTGGTGCGCACGCAGCCAAAGATCAAGGTGGATGAGGAGCTCATCGTGGATGTGACCGAGTCAGAGGAGGTGGAGATACTGGCCACTACCTCGAAGACGGAGCCTAGGGAAGTGGAGAGTCCCAAGTATCCCAAGGAGCAGGATAGTCCCAGAGGTCCAAAGAAGGAGCCGGGTTCTACGTATCCCAAGAAGGAAGAGACAGTTCCTTCCAGGTATCCGAAGGATCAGGAGGTTCCTAGATATCCCAAGGAACCGGAAACCCCTAGATATCCCAAGGAGGAAACCCCTAGATATCCCAAGGAGGAAACCCCTAGATATCCCAAGGATCAAAAGACTCCCAGGTATCCCCAGGAGCCAGAGCTACCCAGGAATCCCAAGGAGGACGCCGAAACCATCAATGTCAATGAGGAGACCACTATTGTCATAACCAAGCAGACCGGCTCCAAGTCTCCCTCGCCCACCTGGTCTCCAGCCCCAGAACGCAGAGTTCCCAAGAAGTCCACGTCTCCATCGCCTTCGGTGTCACCCTCCTTCGGCCGGAAGACTCCTTCCAAACCAGAGACGAGTTTCGTCACCGAAAAGATCATCGATTGTCAGGGTAAAACCGTTGTGGAGAAGATCACTCAGAGAACCAGATCGCCAAGTCCTAGCTCGGCGAAGAAGGCGCCCAGACCCAACCAAAAGGTACCGGAAAAGCAGCCTGAGACCGAATCCGAGCCAGAGAAGGACTCGGAAACGGAAGTAAAGAAGAAAACCAGTGTGAGCAGCATCACCAAGACAGAAACTGAGCGCCGGAACTCACGAACGACCAAGGCAAAGCAGCCTCTGGCTCCCAAGGAACCCCAGGCCAAGGTGCCAGCTCCCAAGAGTCCTCGCAAGGACTCCCTAAGTGGTCGCAAGAGGGACAGCCTGGTGGAAGAGACCCGCACTACCACGAGCACCACCACGACCACAGCTACAACCCGACAGGGTCGCAAGCCCAGCGATGTCAACGGTTCACCATCATCCATCAAGGATCGTCTTCGTTCCTCCCCGAGGAAGCAGAAGACATCCCCCCAGCCCACACGTACTCCCACTCCCGCACAGTCCCGAGCTCCTGAGGACAATGTGGACGGGGATTCCACTTCCCCAGACGCCAGTCCCTCGCGGGTGAGCAACGAACGTCGGCGGTCGAGCAACATTTCCGTGCACACGGAGATCATCATCGATCACACGGCTCCGAAGTCCCCAAGGACCGAAAGGCGACCCCTGGCGCCCAGTCCCCTAAGGAAGCTGCCCGTGACAGAGCGCAAGGAGTCGGCACCCGTGCCTAGGGTGACCCGACGCGACAAGACCGAGAAGGTGACCCGCTCCACCAGCGAGAACATCATCAAGGTGGGCACCAAGCCCCAGCCCCATCCCGAGATGAGTAGCCTAAAGCCGGGAGGGGAGAGGTCCAGGCCCAGTAAGTGCTGCACCACCAAGACGATCAATCTCAGCGAGCAAAGGATCCACACCAGCACCCACGACATGGAGGGCGTGATCATTGACATTCAGCAGGCGAAGAGCTCGCGGGAACCCTCCCCCGATCGCATTGTGCCCACGCCTGTGCCTGCCGAGCTGGAGACGGGCAAGCCGCGCTATCCGGACGTGGTCCAGGAGCCGGACGACGAGCCGCGTCGCAAGCCGCAGGTCACCAACATACCCATCTTCGAGGAGGAGTCCCAGGCCTATGTGGGCTGTCAGATCTCCGAGCTACGCAGCTCCAATGGTTTGGAGGTGGACATCCTGGACAATCCCACCGTGGAGGCACCCCAGAGCCTGGATTACCCTGTTAATACTACTCTGGATACGGATGAGAGCCTGCTAAGTGTCCACGAGAAGGTCTCCCGGTTCACCCACTCCGCCGAGAAGGTGAAGCAGCCTCGGGCCTCTGCTCCGTTTAGCCGGGAGTTTGATACCCATGCCAAGATCCCGGAGAACGACGATTGCCTGCTGAGCATCAACCAGAAGGTGGACAAGTTCTTGAGGACTGCCGAGAATGTCACCAGGCCTGCTTCGCTCTCTCCCCGACCGGAGGTTGAGAGACCTAATCTCGAGGAGATCGACGAGGAGCTTTTGAGGGATGATTGCATTCTGAGCGTGTCCCAGAAGGTGAGCAAGTTCATTGACACCGCCGAGAAGCTGGCTCCGAGCGTGCCCCAGAAGTCACCACGTCTGGTGGCCAATATGGAGCGCCACATTTCGCGGCAGAGCGAGCCGGAGCGGGAGCTGGATGAGGAATCGGAGCCGGAGTTGGAAAGGGAGACGGATGAGGAGGCTAGTCAGCTTGAAGAGGAAGAGGAGGAAGTTCAGATCAGTAAGGTGACCACTAGAAAGGAGATTGTAAGGGAGGTGAGGGAGCAAGAAACCAGGGAGACGCGTAGGGACTCCAAGGGAGAACCTATTACCAAGAAGGCACCAAAAGCGAAGGAGGAACCATTAAAGGAACCCAAAGGCAAGTTGCCTCAGAAGGGTTTACAGCAACCTCAGAGGGTTACCAAGGAACAGCTCCCAAGAGAACCCAAAAAACCCTCCCCAACTAAGCCTAAGGATGAGCCGGAAAGGCTACCCAAAAGAGAGCCCAAGCTACCCCAAAAGGAACCCGAGAGACTCACCAAGAAATCCCCAGAAAAGGAACCCCGTAAGCCCTCTCTAAAGCAACCCGAGGAAGAGCTTGATCTCTCACCCGAAGAGGAGTTGGACGAGGAGCCTCTGCCCATGACCAAGACGCACACCACAGCCATAGAGCTGAAGCGTCAGAAGGACATCCTCAGTCGTCCCTCGGTCTTCAATCAGCGTACACCGGAACGCCGACCCCTCAGCTCACCTTCACCCACCAAAATGAATGGAAGCCGCTCCCGACCCAGTCCCAGCACCAGCTTGATTACGGAGGAGAAGAGATCCTACAGAAATCAGGTGACGACTCCAAGCAAGCCGGGAGCTAGGAAGGTCACTCCCGCAGTCACTACTCCCTCAACCAAGACCTCGACCACCACCAAGCGCATGGAGCACATCACCCAACAGCAGTGGGTGGTCCAGGATGTGGATGTGGATGTAGAGGTGGTGGGACCAGCTCCACCCTCCCATGCAACCGAGAAACCTTCGAGAAGCAGCAAATCCCCAACGCCAGCTTCAAGGTCGCCATCGCAGTCTCCCTCCCGACGCACCTCCACCAACTTGAACTCGACCACGTCCACCACCACCACTGAGCACCGTCACCCGCACCCGACACCGACACCGAGCACCACCACCAAGACCAAACCGTCTCCAACTCCGACTAACCCCGCCCAAGCCGAACCCGAAATCACACCCCTTGAATCCGTTACAGAGCAGAGCACCATCGTTACCACCTCCGGACGCAATGTGGCCACTCGCCGGAATGTCTTCGAGCCCGTTCAGGAAGCCCCGGTGGACGGACGTCGTCCCTCGTACATGGATCACACGAAGAGCTCGCTGGAGCACATACGTCGCGACTCCCTGGAGATCAACAAGAGCCACTATTCGCGCAAGTCCTCCGTGGAGGATGACTCCCCCGTGGAGCCACGCAACCCCAACTCGGCGGTGAAGTTCGATGTGCCCAGAAAGGTATCACAAGAGCCCAGGAAGACCTCTCTGAAGGGTAAGGATGATGACTCCGATCTGGAGCTGGAGATCGAAGAGATCTTCGATCTGCAGCGTCTGGAGCAGCTGCTGGAGACGGTGGCCAGCTACGAGATGCGTCGAAGGATTCGGGCACAGATGCGGCTCATAAGGAAGAACATGATCAATGCGGGCACGACTGTTACCACCATTACCACCACAAGTCCTGGGAAGAGTTCGCCTTTGCCCAAGAAGCGGGAACCAAGTCCTACCACCAGTAGCCTCAAGGAAGTGCGCACCACCACGACCAGTCGAAGACAGCAGCGGGTGGAGCAGGTGGACAGCACGGCCAAGGTGTCACCCCAAGGGAAGCCGCCAGTGAAGCCCAGGGAGAGGAGTGCCAGTCCGGCTCAAAAGCGTCGTATCAGTTCGCCTGGCAAGCAAACCCCTGGAAGTACTACCAGGGTCACTACTACCACAACTACCACTACTACGACCCCTCGTGGAGCGCCAAGTAAGCCCCCACAAGGACCCATTTGGGCCGATCGCTCCAAGGTGCTAAAGGGTCACTCCCCGGTACCCCAAACGAATGGCAGCACGCCACGCAAGGGATCCACCTCGAGCACCACCTCGAGCAGTGGCAAGGTCACCCGCACCATGACCAGCTCAAGCACCGTTACCAGCAGCAGCTCCAGCAGCAGCAGCACAAGCAAGCGGAACAAGCAGCGCGAGGAGGACTCAATTACCTCCAGTTACGGCGTGGGACCCACCGATGAGAATGGACTGCCGCTCTTCGGGATTCGGGCGCTCAAGAAGAAGACAACGCCAGCGATGGTCCCAGAGCCCTGTGAGACCAAGCAAGGTAACTATCTACCAAGTCCTTGTAGAGATGTCAAACTACCGGTATTGGCACCATCGATAGTTTTGGGTTCTTTTTTCGCAAGCTATCGATACTATCGCGATTGTTTTCAAACTACCGATGGTGCAAGCTGAGTCCAAACCATCGATACTATCGATAGTGCTACCGGTATTGGCACCATCGATAGTTTTGGGTTCTTTTTTCGCAAGCTATCGATACTATCGCGATGGTTTTCAAACTGCCGATGGTGCAAGCTGAGTCCAAACCATCGATACTATCGATAGTGCCACCGGTAGTTTGACACCTCTAAGTCCTTGATGAATCCCTTACCTATTTTACACCTTTAATTCCCCAGAAGTCACAGGTTATGTGATCGAGGAGCAGTTCTACTCGGACAGCAAGTCCCCGCCGCGTCACGAGCGCAAGGAGCTGATCTACTCGAGCAATGCGGACGAGCTGGCTGCCATCAAGCAGCAGCTTCAGGCCGAGGACCAGGAGGACTACTCACCACCTCAACTCGACTCCAGGGTGGTGCGAGAGTTCAAGAAGGTGGAGGCCCAGGGCCAGTCGCTGCCGCCCGAGGATGCCAGATACGTACGTCGCGGATCGGTGAAGGAGCTCAGCGAGAAGTTCATACGCAAGGAGTCCTCCTCTTCGACGCACTCGTCCAGCGTCCAGTCGGTGGTGAGGAACGAAGACGAGACCGAGGAGGACAGCGAGTCAAACGAGGTGTGCAGCGTGATCGAGGCTCCGCAGATGCGACAGAATCAGAGCCATGTCACTAGTTCTACCCGGTCCAGCAACACCCGATCCTTCCTCAACAGCAGTGCGGATCAGCGTCAGGTGACCAGCGTGGATGATGTGCTCGAAAGGATGCGCAATGCGGATAATGGTGAGCTTGCTCTTGCTCTGTCTAATATTATTTATAATTTAAATTAATTTTATTTTCCAGTGGAAGAGCCCGGCGACAGCAGCGAGGATCGCGAGGCTCGGGCCTTGCTCAACAAGTTCCTGGGCGCCAGTGTGATCATGCAGGGCGTGGAGAGCATGCTGCCACCCACGGCCACAGGTCAACGCCTGAACAGTCAAGGGGTAAGTTAAAAAAAAGAAACAGAAAGCTTTATTTAGGGTGGGAGTTGAGCGATAGCCCGAAAACCGAAAAGTTATCGACAAGAAGGAGTCTCGCGATAGCCCGAAAACCGTGTAGTTATCGATAAGAACCAGTTGAAATTTTCCCACCACTAGGCCCCATTCAAAACCTACATATCTAAAAAAAAACTACCACGTACGAAACTAAATATGGAAATAATATGAGAACTAGAATAAAAAACAAGCAAACACTGTAAAGTTGAGATTACTATTAGATTGCATTCATTTTTAAACCAACCTAAGCCCCACTTGCTGCCTTATTTGTAAAAAAGAGTATTGCATTTCAAATTTCATTTTTCAAAGGCCTCGCACCTGTTGCACGTTTTTTTTTTGTAAGCACTCATTGTTGCGGCGAGTAAGCACAAAACCTAACCTCAATGGGGCCGCGCGCAAGCACGTGCACGTGCTCGATTAACCGTTAACTGAGCGCGTGCTCTCTGGTTCTCACGAACTCTCCCCAACTTTAAGCTGGCTCCCGCTCGCTCCCCCTAGCACTTGTGCCTGCAGCAGCAGCAGCAGCTTACATACATTCATACAGACATCCATACATATGTACATATGTGTGTGCCGTGTGCGTGATGTGATGCGATGCGAAATGCCTCGCTGGTCAGAAGAGCAGGAGGAGCAGGGGGAGGAGGAGGTGGAGCAAAAACAACAACTGCGGCAGAGGCAGCACGACGACTGCGGCTGCGGCAGCGACAGCGCGCATCTCGGCATCTCGAGATCGAAATTGTCAGTACAAACTCAGAGGCGGCATCGATCACTTGTGCGAAGAAGAACCGAAGAATAACGGGGCAAAAAGTGGCTGGCAAAAGGCTAACAAATAAAAAAAAATAATAGATGAGAAAAGGCTTGTGTTCGAATAAAAAAATTAAAAGAGTAAAACGAGCAAAGAAAATAGAAGAAGAAGCATAACAAAAGACAAGTTTTGGTTCCACGACGAAGAAGAACCATAACCATAATTTTTTTCCTGTGCGGCAGAGTTCTGTTATTATTATTAATAGTTATAGTTGTTGTTGTTACATGGTGAACAAACGCGAGTGTCCATATTTGGTCTAACGGCAGCAACGGCGAAACATTGCGGCAAACCGGAGAGCAAAGAGAGTGAGTGAAGAAGAACAACGGGAATGCTGAGAGCCCCAAAAGGGAATCCAAGAGATGGAGAGGATCATGGGGCATAGGGAATAGGGAAGCGGGAAGCAGAGAGCAGTGGCGGGGGCAAAAGCTAAGCGAAGAGGGGGCGGCGAAGACAAATACTTTTGTCAATTATTTTTAGTGCGCATAATTCGCTGGCAAGAAGAATTCCTGTCACGACACCTCAAAATGCACCTGAAAGGCGACGACACACCACAGGCTAGCTGGCTAGCTAGCTCTCGATATATACACAAAGCTATATACATGTGTATATACAGATACATATAGCTATTTATACATGTATACGAGATACAGACACGCCATAGAGCAAATAAATAAATAAATACATTTAAAAACAGAGCAAAGTCTGAGAGCCTAAGAGCAGGAGGAATAGGAGGAGAAGTAGGAGGAGGAGGAGGATGGGATGGATGGATGGATGCATGAATGAGAGCGGCGAGCGGCAGGCGTACGGAAAATTTCGACGAAAATAGCTCCAAACGACGGGCACTATTTTTACGGACTATTATACGGGAGACTATGTTGGAGCATTTTTTTGGGCAACACCACACACACATAGACTAGGGGGAGGTGGGCGGTGCTGCATGTGCAGCAGCAGACTCTGGCATCCGATGATCCCGTTTCCCAAATACCGATTCCCACAGATATATATATTCCCCCGATCCTACGAATTCTCCCAGAAATAAGTACTTAAATATTTAAAATGAGGTAGAAGAAGGTAAGGGAGCTTTAGAAGTGATTAAAACAAGGTGGTTTCTACGTAAAATATCATTATACGTAGAGCTTTTTCTTAGGGAAAATTCTCTTTTGAGGCAACTGGAAGATTCGACTTATTTGTATTACCTTCTCACTGCTCTTTCATTACTTACTGCCTTATTATTATTATTATCCATCATTATTTCTATTATCTACATTTTTATCAAGTCCAAAAAAGCTTTCCTTCTTTTCATTTCAACAATTTTATCTTGTAAAAATGTAAGCGTACAGAATGTCCTATTTTAAAAGTTTTATATTTAACTTCAAAGAATTTGGTGGAATTGCAAATAGCATTTGTTTAGGTACCAAAATAAATTAAATAGGAGATATAGAATTGTAGAAGTCTTAGGGATTAATAGTGGTTTAATGGAAATTCATAGATCTAATGGATTTGAAAATTTAGAAAAATCTTAAAAATGAGTGTAAGATTAAACATCTATTTTAAAAGAATAGAGAATATCTCTAATACTAAAACCGTTCTAGGAAGATTTTTAAAAATCTTTTAGGAGTGTATTTAATAGAATTTGAAATAGAAATATTAAATATTGATCTAGAAGATTTAAGGAAATATTTAAGGTATGTAATAGAGGGATTTGAGAGATCTTAATACTAAAACCGTTCTTAGAAGATTTAGAAGAAGTCTTTAGGTATTGTATCTTTGATCATTACACAGATTGCAATAGCATTTTGGTAACATTTACTTGACCAAATAAATCATTAATTCTTAGGCCTTTCATTAACCTACAAGGTTCACCCTGCATCCAGATCGTACATTTATCGAGTCACTCCAGAAAGTCCACTCCCTTCCGCTCAAGACTCCGTATCCAAGTGCAACTCCACGGATCCCCGATTCCAGCCGAATCGAACTGGAACGTGGAGAAGTGCCGTTTGCCGTTTGCCATTTTCAGGTGTGTTTGCTGCCTGCTGCCTGCTGCCCCTGGTACTTGGTTGAGCGTAACATGCAGAGCGCGGCGGATCCTCAAAACGCCGCTGCCATCCCTGGACCCCTCTTCTTGGAGCTGCTCCCCACTCTGCATTCGGTGATTAAGCATCGCCCCGGTGATGCCGTCGCCGCTGCAAGTGCTCAGAGTTGGAAAGCCGGTTTCCACTATGCCCGCTTCACACTGAGCTTGGAGGTGGAGCTGGGAGAGCTTAGAGAACTAACTGGCATAGAAGGGTAGAAATAATATCAACTAAATCCATAAAAACCATAAAAACTTAGAAAATTTCTTCTAATTATTTTTTGAGACTTAGTTTTGCTTAT
The DNA here is from genome assembly GCA_008042535.1 of Drosophila tani. NCBI lineage: Eukaryota > Metazoa > Arthropoda > Insecta > Diptera > Drosophilidae > Drosophila > Drosophila tani. The sequence continues at coordinate 28,389 of VNJO01011083.1, read as the reverse complement.
ATTTAAATACTACAAAAAATACTTGTTCGAAAATACGGAAATCCGCGGGATAATAACTTAAGCCCCTGACAGAACCGAAAACAGCTGACAACAAAAAAAGATAAGCCATCACAAGTGTCGAGAACGATCAGTGCAAGATGCATGTTCCCCAGCCATAGGGATATATATAGAGATATATTTATATATGCCATATATCGGGCATTGTCATACGGCCACAACTGCGACTCCCAGCGCTCCAATAATTTTTTTTCTTCCTGCTTTTGTCTTTTGACTCTTTTTTTTTTTTTCTGCCGTTTCATAATCGCTCTGTGTGCGTGCGTGTGTGCGTGTTGGCCGCTTCGCCGCCTTTGTCTTTTTGTTGTCTTTTTGTCTCGCATTTTGCATGTCAAATAATTTCTCAGTTTTTGCCCGGGCTAAAAATACAAATAATAACAATAATAATAACAACACAACGCAGCGGCACAGAGTGGCAACAACATAAAATCGAAAACTGAAAGAAAGTCAATTTGGAAATGAAAAATCGTTTTTCTTTCTCATGGAAAATTGGTGGTACATCTTTATGTGTTTTCCAAGTAAAAATGGAAAGTCAAAAGGGGTATAAATTGGTGGAGACACGGGAGTCTCAGGAGTGGGATTATCTGGAAAACAAATTAGTAATTACTTTGTTTGATTTTATTGCTTAAATAATTAACAATAATAGGTATTAGTATTGAAATATTAAAAACAAATAGAAATATTAATTTTTCCTTCTTATATTTCTAAGAAATCCCTAAACAATCAGTATTCATAAATTACTTACAAGGGTAAAGATATTTCTTTAAAAAATTGCAATATCTTTGCTGGTTTATCAACATTATTTCTACTCTGCGTTTTTATTAATTTTTTATTCTCTGAATATTTTGATATACACGTTTTTTAAGCCTTAAAATTTTATTTTCTTATTATTAAACATTTATTTAAAGCCTGAATGTATATTTTGTGTTCTCTAAAAATGTAAAAATCCTGAAGATTGTATGTCACAAATTTTTCATCGATTTATTCCATTTTATAGCTTTTAGCAACTTGTTTTTCATATTTTTTTATTTTGTAATATCAATTAGTTATTGATACCTTTTAAAGCTTACATCAAAACATAGATTGTCCTTAATTTTCTTTAAAATAATGTTTATTTTATTCTTTTATTTGGAAAAAGAAGTTTCTCTATATTTTTCATGACAAAAAGGAAACCTTCAATCCTTTTTCGACATTTAAAACTATAGAAATCCACATGTTTTCCCCTATAATAAAATATAAATATTTTCCTAGTGTATTTGGGCTGTTGTACAAATTGCTGGCCATCAATCAAATGGCAGTCTCTCTATTTTCTTTTTTAAATGGCAGTGTCAAAGCCAAAAAAAAAGAAAGAAATGTTAAAACTGTTGTTGACCAGCCAGCCCCAGTCAATGGCCAAGTGCAGCAGCCACATCAGCTTACTGGCAATGATCGCTCTGGTCAGCTGCACTCCCCCTTGCACAGCCCCCTTTTTAATTGTTTTCTTCTTGCAATTTCCATTTTTTGATTTCCATGCTTGGCTTGGCCGCCCCTCAATTTGTTACGCTTTGGCGCAATTGCGCCAAATAGTTGGCAAAAGCCCCTTTCAGGCCATTCAGAGACCCAGCCCCCTAACAGACACAACAATAACAACAATTATAACAACAAAGAATCAAAGAATACAAAAATATACAGAGGGAAATTATTTAAAATAAACCCGAAAAGTCAAAGGAATAAAATGCAAATGAAATTAAGTCAAATTAGATTAAATATTTTTCGTTGAAACAACTTTGTTGTGGCCCACATTTTGACAACAACAAAAGGAAGAAGAGGAATTGTAAAAATGTTTGGCAATTAATTTTTCGGTTCTATTTTTTTTCTATTCTTTTTGTTTATAACACAACACAAATATTATATAAAGTTTTGGCCCCAAAACAGAACGAACACAGAGAAGGCGGGAGAAAATAGAAAAAAAATACAGAGAGAGAGGAAAATTTCGAGAAAAAAATGGGAAACTTTTCCTTACCAAAAATATGGTTGACTCTTGTCGTGGCCTGTGTGTGTCGATGTGTGTGTGTGTGTGTGCTTAAATAATTTATAATTAAAAATAGCAACGCGTGTTGCAAGAGGAAGAGAGCGAGAGCCCCGAGGCAGCGGGGGCGTTTTCGAACATGTTGGAAGTCAGTTTTTCAGTTTTTCAGAACCGAAAATTTTTAGCCATTTGCCGCTGACCAAATTTGGTCAAATTTATATAAACAATGATACATTTTTCATGTGGAAGTGAGAGAGGGAATAAGAGAGAGAGCATTTTGCGTCGTTTTCATCTTTCAAATTGCAGGCCAGGCCAACGCGGCGTATACTTAATTGCACTCAATATATCTATAAAGATAAAGATATATATGCTTTATGTTATGCATCAATATTTGGCTCAGGGAAAACGCTTTTAGCTGATTTATTTGATGTTTTGCCACAAAGAGAGAGAGGGAAACTTTATTGGCCCAATTTTCTGGGCTTTTTCTTTATTTTTTGTGGCAATTAAAATACATTTTTGATGTTTCAATGAACTCAAAATACAAAGATCGCAAAAAATAATATTAAAGAACACCTTTTGTTATTAATATTGTTAATATTCATTTGTTTCTGTCACGTTATTGCCCTTTGTTCAAGTTCATACCTTTGCGCCAACGTGTCGTATGCTTAATACATATTATATGAATTATTTACGGGCATATTACGCATACGCCCGGTATGCGCGCAGGTACAAATCAGATCAGATCAATGATCACAAGCCGATCAAGCGGAAGCTGAAAAGCAAAACAACGACAAGATACGACAAATCACGGCTAAGGACAAATTTTTAGTGACAAATTGAACTTATTTCTCTTCTCCTTCTTCGATCGTTTGCTTTTTTTTTTGTCTTTTTGGGGGACCAAGTTTCTTGGCAAGTGAATAATTGCTGGCTGGCTTTCGTGGTCGTCCGTATGTGCTCATCGTGCTTTATTTAGCCCGATTCAGATTCAGAACAGCTGGCGTTAGCTGCTCACCCACACACAGCACACATCTCTCCTTCGTCTTCGAATGGGGGAAATTTTCCGGTTGATAAACAAAATGCTGATCTGTTCTCTGTTGCCTTTTAGGTGAAGACCACGCGGATAACCAATACCTACAGCAAGTTCGGCAATAACAGCTCCAGCTCCAGCTCCTCCACCAACAAGGTCAGCAGTAGCTCCTCAGCACCAGTTACACGCACAACTTGTGACATCGAGGAGATTTGGGACGAGCAGGTCCTCAAGCAGTTGGTAAGTTAACTCTTGCTCAGTGCTAGCCCCTCATAAAACCAACAATCAATCAATCAATCATCCCTTCAATCAATCATCCTCGAACGCTTGCAGCTGGAACAGGCGTCCACCTACGAGGAGCGTCGCAAGATCCGTGCACGTCTACGCGAACTTATGGCGGAACGCGAAGGTGAGTCCACTTTTTATTACCCATAGATATTTATTTCTATAATCCCCACGAGTCCCAGCGGATTAGTTCGACTCCCAGACAGCTCTCTCTCTCTCTCCAGGATCTCCATATATATTGTGTTCTGTATCTGTATCTGTTTATCTTGTAGATAAAGCGCACAGCAACTAGGCAGATAGGACCAAAGTTTAAGCGTTATTAGAGTTGCCAGGTATTGCCATCCACCAAACCAAGCGTTTTCATGTCCCCCTGAACCAGTTCCAGCTCCAGTTCCAGTTCCAGTTCCAGATCGCGTTCCTTACACATCGTTATCGTGCTATCGTTTATCGTCTATCGTCTACTCGTTGTTTTCTCGTTTTTAGTCAAGTCAAAATGTCAGTCACGTCGAAGACCCACCTAGAATTGGAATCGATTCATTGTTTATCGATAAGCCATTGCTGATATCGTTACTCTGTATCGTTACTTTGTTTGATATCGTTACTATCGATGAGATTCCACACTCCATACTCTCTTGAACCCACTGCGTTGACCTCTCGAAGGTATCATCAGTTTCAGAGCCCCGAAAACCTTAGTTTTTCTTTCTGTATTGCTTGTTTTGCGTTCGTTCCTTCTCTCTTTATCTCTTTATCCATCTATCCTTTATCTCTTAACTTTTTCCCCGAACCAAAAGAAAAAAAGAGCTCGAAGCAGGCGGAGCAGAAGGAGGAGGAGGAGAGCAGCGCCAGCGAGTATGAGGAGATCATCGAGGAGGTGACCGACTACAGCGACGAGGAGGAGGAGGCGGCAGAGGAGCCGCCCAAGAAAGAGGAGCCACCCAAAAAGGTGACCCCAAAGGTGACCCCCAAGGAGGTGACCACCAAAAAGGAGGTTACCACCCAAAAGGCCGAGACCAAACAGAAAGCTGTTGTGGCGGCCGTGGAAAAGAAGGAAGCCACCAGTACCACCTCCAAGACCACCAAAGTCGCCGAGAGTGTTAGCAAAAAGTTGGCCAAGGTCGAGCTGGCCAGCAGCAGCACCACCACCACCACAGACGGTGTCCAGGTGCAGGGTGAGTCCCTGCCAGCAGCCAAAGCAACCAAGGGAGTCTCAGGACCAGCAGCAGCAACGAGCAGCAGTAGCTTAGGTAGTAGGAAACACAGTAGTCTTAGCAGTAGCCAGGTTAGCACCAGCACAGTGGTTAGGGCCAGGGACAAAGCCGCGACAGAGACAATGCCAGGAGCCGCCCGCCTCAGCGTGCCCTCCAAGGAGGACTCGGGCACGGAAAGTGGCGAGGATTTGCGCCTGCTGGCCGCCGGCTTAAGGGATACCCTCCAGCAGCGCAGCGGCAGCGATGCCAGCGAAGCGAACCGCAGCCTGGTCGAAGAAGTGACCGATGCCCTCAGCCGCCTGGAGAGCAGCCTGAAGCAGGGCAAGGAGCTGGCCGTCGACGGTGGCCAGCGGCAGGCGCTGCTCGGCCTGGTGGCCCGCCTCCAGAGTGGACTCAGTGCGCCCGAGAAGTTGGCCGAAGAAGATCAGAAAAAGGAGGCCGAGGATGCCGAGGCAGGCAGTCCGGAGCCGGATGGAGCGGACTGCCGGCAATCGCGCTTCGCCAAGCGACGTCAGCGCAACAGCCGCCACACGGTGGGCGTGAGCAGAGAGGAGCTGGCCGATGCCAGGCGCTACATGGAGGATATGCTGATGCTGGAGAGCAAGGAGTTTGCCCTGGCCAAGACACCCAGCTCGGGAGCGGTGCCCGTGCAGCTCTACAGACCCAATCAGTTTGTGGCGGCACAGCAGCAGCAGCAGCAAGGGCCCCTCAGTCCATCCAAGGTTATTCCAGCCAATGTGGCGCCCACAAATCCCGCCCAGAGTCAGTCCCAGCTCAGGCCCAATCCTCCTAGTAGGCGCCCCCTGTCTGGGGACTATGCCGTGAGCTTTGCCAGCTACGAGGCCAATCAAAGCCCGCAGAACTCGAGTCCCGAGGGAGCTGGGACGTCGCCCAACTCCAACTCCAACTCGCAGTCCAACTCCAACTCCAGCTCGAACTCCAGTCGCTTTGGCGGAGCCGGCAAGAGGCACATGATGAAGCGGGCCAACACCATTGACATACCCAAGGCCAAGGCCAAGTATATGGCGGACTGTGACTCCGACTCGGATCTGGAGGACGACCAGGGTCCGCACTTGGGCCTGAAGCGGGCCGTCCAGGTCAGTGTCAAGCGGCGCGTTCACAACGCAGTGCCGCCCTTCGAGCCCAAAACGGAGAACGATCACAAGTTCCTGGCCTTTATCAACAAGCAGAGTCACCAGACTGGGCTGGGTTGGGGCGGCGGCGGTGGCCGGAGTGTGTCCAACTGGACGCACAAGTTTGGCAACATCAAGCACACCTTCGAGACGGGTGCGGCGGCCACGGTGACCAAGGGCAAGCCGCCGCCAGTCCCAGGTCATGTGCCGGGATGGGCAAAGCAGGAGCAGTTGCATCACCAGCAGCTGCAGCGAGAGCAGATGCAGCGAGAGCAAATGCAGCGAGAGCAGTATCAACGGGAGCAAAGGCAAAGGGAGCAGAGGGATTTCAAACAAAGGGATCAGGTCCAGCGAGAGCAATTCCAGCGGGAGCGTGAGCGGGAGCAGAACCCGCGAGAGCTCTCCAAGCGAGAGCAGTTCCAGCGAGAGCAGCTCCAGCGAGAGCAAATCCAAAGAGAACAACTCCAGCGAGAAAAGCTGCAGAGAGAGCAACTCCAAAGAGAGCAGCTCCAAAGAGAACAGCTTCAAAGAGAGCAGCTTCAGAGAGAACAACTTCAAAGAGACCAACTCCAGCGAGAGCAACTCCAGCGAGATCAGCTGCAGCTGCAGCAGCAACAACAGGCAGCCGCCGCTGTGCAAATCGAGCGGCAACGTCGCCAGGAACTGGAGCGCCAGCTCCGTCTCGAGCAGGAGGCACGCTACGAGCGAGAGGAGCGCACTCGCCTGGAGCGGGAGTACTACGAGCAGCAGCTGCAGCGCCAGCAGCAGGAGCGGCAGCAGCAGCTGGACAGGCAGCGCCAGCAGCAGGAGCAGCTCGAGCGCCAGCGGCGGCAGGAGATGGAGCTGCGCCTGCAGCAGCAGCGGGAGCAGGCAGCCCAGGTCAACAACTTCATACACGCGCCCCAGTCCGTCTTCCGGCCCATCGAGCAGGAGACGCCGCCTCAGCCGGGCATCTACAAGCCCATTGCCCAGAAATCTCAGCCCAATCCAGCCATTTGGAAGCCACCAACCCAACAGCAGCAACCACCACAATCGCAGCAACATTTGCAGCCAAGATCAGGACCTTCCTACAGCAACACACCATCACCCTCGTCGACGGCGGCCACCTCGCCCATCGGCCTGCCCTGGGTGGCCAAGCCCAAGGTGGACAACAGCGATTTCCGGCGCAAGGCGCACCACTTTGAGGAGCGCTCCCTCAGAGACAACCTGGAGCAACAGCAGCAGCAGCAGGCCCCCCTGTATCCCAATGGCAATCATGGCTATCTGCAGCGCCACAACTCGCTCCGTTCCAAGGGGGCACCTCCAGCCCTAAGTGAGTTCAAGAAGAGGCCCTCCCTGCCCAATGCCATGGATCCAGGAGCGGCGGCACCACCACCATCTCTTCCCCACCAGGTGTACCAGGCGCCACCACCACCCACCAACATCTCCTTTACCTACGCCGACTTTCCGCCAGTGAGGCGGAGTAATCCCCACAACTATCGCAGCCAGCCCTGCCTGACGAGTGCCGTGGAACAGGCCGAGGCCCTGACCAATCCCCTGGCCGCGCCCCTGGTACTGACCAGCTCCAATCCCACATATCTACCACCCACAACGTCTGCAGGAGGCAGGAGGTTCGATTACATCAGCAGTCCCATCGACGTGGATGCCGAGAGTCCGGCGAATAGCCCCACAAGCTTCATGACCATGCCCAATCCCGCCCTGATGACGGATAACACGGACGATGATCTCGATCTGGATTCGGACAACAATATGCTGGAGTATCGGGCCGAGACCAAGGTGATGAGGAAGCCACGCAGCCAGACGGCCGTCCGGGTGGCGGATCGCAGGAATGCCCACATGAGCGACGATGAGGTGTACGGGAGGAACTCCAGGGCGGCCAAATCCCTGCTCTACACAATGAAGCAGCTGGCACCGGGACAAGGAGCAGCTCCTGTGAGCAGTGGCAGCGGTTCCAATCACCATCATCACCACCAGCATAGGAGGCAGCCACCTCTGACGGCGCCCAGCTCTCCGAAATCGGGATGCCTTTCGCCCGACGGCCGGCAGTATCAGGCGCCCATGGTGGAGCCGCTCTTCCCTCAGTTAAGCACCTTTGAGGCAAAGCGACAGCCCCAGTTTCCGCCCAACACACCGCCTGTGTCCGCCACCACCAGCGCGCCACCTCTGGTTAGTTACCAGGCAAATCCCACCTACACGCCGCCCAGGGTTCACACTCAGAGCCAGAGTCAGAGCCAGGACTCTGCCAACTCCTACCTAGGTGAGACTCACACCTCGTATGTGGTGACCTATCCCTTGGAGGATTCGGGCGATGAACCCGAGCCCGAGTCCCTGGCCATGTCCGTGAGCCAGCAAAGGTTGCGTCGCACCTCGGAGCACTCGAATGCCAGCTCCTCGCTGTCGCTGGGCAGCACCAGCTGGACAGCGAATCCGGTGCACAATACGGTGCCGGTGCCAGTGTCGGCGCCCACCTTATCCACGGGACCACCAGTGGATCGCAGCACCAAGCCGCAGCTAAGTCCGGCAGTGGGAAAGAAGCCTCAGGTTTCTCAGATGAATCAGGTTCCTCAGATGCCTCAGGTTCCTCAGATGCCTCAGATGCCTCAGGTTCCTCAGCAGGTGCCTCACCAGCCCCAGCCTCAGCAGGTGCCTCACGGAATGCCTCACCAGCCTCTGCCTCAGCAGGTGCCTCTGGGAATGTCTCACCAGCCTCTGCCTCAGCAGGTGCCTCTGGGAATGCCTCACCAGCCTCAGCAGGTGCCTCAGGGAATTCCCCACCAGCCTCAGCCTCTGGCTCAACCTCAGCAGTTGCCCAAGCAATTACCTCAACAGTTGCCCCAACAATTGCCCAAGCAGCTTCCCCAACAGATTCCCCCAAGTCCCAGGCCCAGCCAAGCCCCCTTGATCAACAGCAATCGACCCAAGCTGAGCACTCGCAGCCATACCATTCAGGGAGACTCTGACTACGAGAATCGTCCTCTCCAGAATCGTGTAATGTCCCAGCAAACCCTCATTACCAGCACCAGCTCCAGCCAGAAGCTGCAGCAGAAGGAGCAGCAGCTGCAGCAACAGCAGCACATCAACGAGCTGCGCCGCAAGAGTCTGGGCAATGTTCTGGAGAGCAGCCAGCGCAGCGCCTACTACGAGCAGGAGTACAAGTCCTCAGCGCCATCGGACACCCCCGACATAGTCAAGTCCTCGCTGCCCAAGGAGGATGCTCCCCTGTTAAAGAAATTTGGCCCTCCTCAGCGTCATCACTACGTGCCCAATGCGTATCAGAGTCCGCAGTTAAACAAGCAGGGAGCGAGCAGCACCACTAGCACCACTATAACGAGCACCACCATGGTGCAGCATCATCAGCAGCAGCAGATCAAGCCAAGCATTGTGGAGACACCAGCCACGCCACAGCCCCAAGTCCCACCCGAGGATGAGATCCCGCACAACATAGTCTTTAACAATGTGAGTGCCTTTACCTCAATGAGCCGCAGGAATCTCACGGAGGAGGATCAGCAGCAGCGAGAGCCGGGCTCGCGGGTGAATCGCCTGAGCAAGTGCGATTCCTGGAACCAAATCTGCCAGCTGCAGCAGCAGGCCAGTCCCGGACCCGTGAAGTACAACCAGCCAGCGGCCAGCTCTCCCGGCGAGCTGAGACGCTCCAAGTCCGGCCACTCGCTGGCCGTGCCCAAACTCTACGAGGCAGGGATTGACAAGTCCCAGGTCAGCGAGAAGCAGCGCACCGTTGCCGCCTACTTTTCCGGCCAGAAGTCGCCGAACCAAATGGAGGAGCTGCGCACAGCCACCACCTCCTCCATTACGACGAGTCGGAAGTCGGCAATTAATCGAACGAAAACCAGCGAGAAGCTATCGGCGGCCGCCCGCAAATCGCTGAGCTCGCTGACCAGCTCCAATGGCAACATGTCCTCCGTGGGATTGGGAATGCAGCAGCCACCCATGATGATGGGCGGCGGTCTCAGCCGGAGTGCCACCATGCCGCACATCGCCAACCTGAATCTGCTGGACGAGAGCAATGTGGAGGATGCCTTCGAGCAGCTAATGATGGGTGCCTAAAGCCATGTCAAATCCTGTCCAGCCAACCAACAACCAAGTCAAGTCAAGTCGAGTCAAGAAAAGAAATTAAAGAAAGAGGCATTCCGGTTCCAAACTGGAAGAAAGCATAGAGAAAGGAATTAAGCAAGAAAGAGAATAATCGAATAATCGAAATCGCAATCGAAATCGACATCGAAAAGGGATTGATTAACGATAACCGATAAATGTAACTGCAAACGGCAAACTGTACTGATTAATGTTTACTGATATTTAAAAAACAACAAAAAAACTACTGTTGAGTTTAGGATTAGCAATGTTTTTTTTATATATCCTTTCTTCCCGCCCATGTTCGATTTTGAAAAGGAAAAACAGTTAGAAAAAGCAGAAAAAATTGGAGGGACCTTGCGGTTTCTATTTGTTATTGTTTTTTTTTTTACACACACAAAACACAAAAAATAATAATAGAGGACTATGTTTGCTGCTCGGCGTCCCAACTGAGAAATAAAAACAAAGAACAAAACAAGAAAACAACAAACAACAACAAGCAACAAACAAACAAACAACAGAAAAAAAGAACAACAATAATTAAGCAACAGCAACAGCAATAATTCAGAGATTTGTGAGTTGAAAAAGAAAATCTATCAGAAATGTACAGAGAATGCCAGCCGCCCTTTTTCTTCTTTTTATGATTTTATGCCAGCGCCCCCTTTGCCATGCCTAAATAAAAAACCATAATAAATAGCAGCAGCAGCCTAACAGCATAAAAAAAACAACACACACACGGGCCCATATATTTTAGTAATAAAAACACACAGTTGAGGTTTAAATAACATTTTGGGTAATTTTTGATATTTCTTTTAATCCCTTTTATTAAATTAAATAAATTACAGATATATTAAAATATTTATGATATAAATAGAGAAGTTCTAGACCTATAGGTACTTGAATATATAAATAAATTTCAGATGCTTTAAATCGATTTAAAAAGGCATTCAAATTTTCGCCCTATCTTCAAAAATGTATTTTTTCTTAATAAGAGAAAAAATGTTCTAAAAACAAGGACATATTTCTTAAAACAAGAAAAATTGCCTTGCTTTTAAAACAAATTTGCTTGTATTAAGAAAAATACATTACATATTCCATAAAATTAAACTTGAGGCTTCACGGGATGAATGCACAATGGCGCATATATAAATATATAAAAAAGGGTTGAATAAGGATCTAAAGTGTTCCTTAAAACTAAATTTAATTACAATTGACGGGAAGCTTTATCATCAATATTTTAAGTAAAAGTTTTAAGTAAAAGTTCTTTTAAAAAAATTATAAAATCGTAACTTATATATAGTTACAAACCCATAAGCTATAATACATTAATTTCAATAAGCAAAAGAATTCAGCTTTCTCTTACAAAAAACCTTCTAAAAAATATATATATTTAAACAGCTGTGTGTTTCCTACTACGCGGGTGTGTGTGTTAGTTTTTCTTTTAATTCTTGTACATATTTGTTATTGCCTGAAAGTTGTTTTCACTTAGCCAAAAAAAAGTGTGGAGATTAGCGCTTATTTTCCCCCCATTACCTTCCCCTGTTACGTTCTGTTACGTTTTTGTTACGTTTTGCTCTTTTGCTCGTTCGTTCGTTCGTTAGTTGGTTGATTGATTGATTGATTTGATTGATTCATTGACTGGTTGATTGGTTGGTTGGTCCAGCAAGGATTGCAAAAAAAAATACAAACAAAAAAAAAGCAAAAAGGAAGAAACGGAAGCAGCAAAAAGAAACCCCAAATGTTGTCCCTCCTTTTATTTTCTGTTTTTCTCTCTCTGTATTGCCCCTCCTTGTACATACACTGTAATATATATATAGTATTATATATATACTTACATAACACCGCCCACAGATGAGATGAGGAAACAGTTTTTCGTTTTTTGACTAGTTTTTTGGTTTTTTTCTTCCGTGTCTATATATTTTTATTGTCGACAGCGCTCTCTCTTTGCTGCTGATCTGCTCCTGTTCCCCGTCCCTCGACTTAAAGCATGCTTCGTTCGTTCGATCACCTTTTTAGTTGTAACTGTAAATACTTTAGTTTTTATATTGTGCATGACTTGTTTATACATTACATTACCTATTTTATTGCGCAGAGGAAAATATAAAAAAAGGGACTTGAAAAGAGAAGTAATTGCTAAATTATTTGTAATTAATATCAACACAGAAATAATTCTTAAAAAACCTTTTTATACATAATTATAAATAATATTTATTTTAAAACGTAGCTCAGTTTTTACGTGTTCATTGTATGAGCCATTTTATGAGCCATTGTGCATTCATCCTTAAAGCCAGAAATTTAATAGTTTGGATTTCCATTGCCTATTTTTTAAATATAATGACTCTTCTTCAAGATCAATTTAAAATTTGTATGAAAATCAATTTTAAAACCTTGTAAACAAATTAAAAACAAAATTAAAAACTAAATTAAATTAAAAACCTAATTGCAATTACAACTTTCAAGTCTCTTCTCTGTGTCCATATATAAAAAATACACGAGTAGAGCCATCGAATGACCCCATGAAAAAATCCAGAGTATCACCACCAACACCACCACCACCGTCACAGTCATTGCCACACCAATAGCGGCGATATTCTGATTGTTTTTTGTGCGAATCCGTAGCGCGTTTCCTTCTGTTTGAAAAAGGAGTGTACACGCTTGAATAATGCCAATGCATTTATTTTATATTTTTTACAAGGAAAACGCGCGAATTTTTGTGCTGTGTTCCGTAGTTTGTAAATTTGTTGTGCCTGCCCAGATACAAAACACATGTAATTAAAAATAACGAAAAATATAAAAATACATATTTGTTGATTGCCCAATATTATGATTTTCGTAATTGTAATTGATTTTTTGTGCATGGCCCCAACGACTAATCAATGTAATTTGTTTGCTTCTCTTTTTTCTTCCACCTGCTGCTAAAAAAAAAACGAAACGAAAAAAAAACGCATCCCTAAAAAACTCTATTCACACAGCAGCAGCAGCCCAGCAGAAGAGCTCCACGACCAGTGAACAGCGAACGGAAAGCAAGTCCAAGGATGGCGGTGCCACTGTGACCACAACAACCACAAAGGGTGAGTCCCAGGGTCTTCTTTCTCCTTTTTTCTGGCATCATAAGCTGCTCCTTTGACTTATCTCTTACCCATTTCTCTCCTTTTCCGCCGCAGTCACCACTCGCACCGTTAGCGGCAACGCCGCCTCCAAGAACATCTCGCCCTTGGCCAAATTCAAGCAACTGGACAAGCAGGCAGCGGCCCAGCAGGCGCAAAAGTAAGTCCAATTTCCCATCCATCCATAAAAATATAAAACATAGATGTACATGGTTCACACACCACACAAAGCACACACAATAAATACACACACCACCTGTGGTAGCGAAGGCATACAATAAAATATTCATACACGACCACATTTGTGCAGGTCACCCTTATGATTGAAGAAGCAAAAATCATATATAGAAAAATAAAAAGAAATGCTAAAAGATGATGGTTGTATGACACTGCCAGCTATAAAAATATTTTCTTTAAGAATTATAGATCAAAGTATTAAAGAGCTTAAAAGCAATGAAGTTTCTTATGTATTTAACTTATTAAAAAATTTATTTTAAATATTTTAATATAAAATTTAATTACAAAATTATACAATTATTAAATAAACCATTTATTTTAATATGCCCTTATAATTAAATACAAATTCTAAGCCTTAATCTGTTAAATTCCCTTGGAAATAGTCTTTGGCTGGACAAAGTATCATAAATCATAAATCAAAAAGTGTAGCCTGCTTAAAGGGGCATTTGTGTATATGATTGCCTCTCCAATAAACTTACACACACACATATTTAATTCAATTGGTTATCGGTGCATCTAGCACATATACACTCGCACAATAAACATATATAAAATACACAAGCAATATCCTTCACCTTCACTCTCTTTAACACACATCGATCCTCTGGTGTTGGTTCTCTATGGAAGTGTGTTTGTGGTATTGTCTCCTCAAAAAAATAAATAAAAAAATTATAAATCGATAGCTAAAGATGATCGATAAATGATCGATTGATCTTTGATTAATATCGAGATATCTTTAATTGATCTTTGATTAATATCGAGATATTTATGTCATACAAAGATCGATAATGATGATATGCGATAAATCGATAGGATAGTTGACCTTAACATTCGCTAAATATGTTGTATAAAAATCGATTGATTAAAATTCTATGAATTTCGATAGCATATAAAGATCGATAGTGATGAATGGATCGAACCAGAGAGGTTTCACCTGATGTACATAGTCTATCCACCTGTCGTCTCCCTCTGTTTTTACTCCTAGTTAGTCTATGGAAACTGTCTCCCCCCCTTTTTCCTCCCTCTCTCTCTGTCTCTGCCTCTCTTTATGTTTTTCTACGTTTTATTATTTTTTACAAGAAAAACCCACAAAAAATCGCGTTTTTTGTTCCTTATTCCAAGTTTATTATTCAAATAATTGTTGTTTTTGTTTCTTGCTAACACAAAACGAAAAAATATATATTTATTTATACATAAACACACACACCCACAATTAATAATAAAAAAAAAAGAAATTAGAAATAAACAAAAACCAAAAAGAAGACACAGAAATTAAGGAGAAGATATGAACCGATTATAATTCTTTGTGTGAGTTTCGCTAAAACGTCTGCAACCCTCCAACCTTGACTCATTTGTTCAGATCATCTCCAACAACAAGCACACCCACGACCCCCGGCGGTTCGGCACAACCGTATTTCAAATTTACCGATCCGGCATTAAATGCGCGCGCCGCCACTGTCAAGGATCAACTTCTGCAGTGGTGTCAGCATAAAACGCAGGAATATGAGGTATCCAAAACCTAAACAAAACCCAAAAAAACAAAACCAAAAAAGCCCTTAAAATAAAAGGCAAATGCCGAAAGCCATAGCCATGTTACTATGTCCTTGCCAAAATGTTTTTGTTAATTAATTAATTTGCAGTTACAAATCAAAGTAATGGGAGTTTCTAAAAAAGTGTGACCATAACAATCGATTTTATTCAATATTCAAGAAGTTTTCAAAGTAATTCATAGAAATATGAACCATATTTAACATGTAAAATAAATTAATAACCAAATATTCAATCCACTTTGAGCTCTTCCCATTATTGTGATTGTAACTGATAAAAAAAAACCTAGTTTTATCCTTTTTTCTTTCTTTATTAGTTGCCGTTCGCTCCGCTGTTATTTTTGAGTGTCGCCATTTGTTTAATTTTTTTAAAGCATTTTTTAACCAAGAAATCTAACTACAAAACCAAAAACAATTAAACAATCAACAACCAAAAAACAATAAACAAAAGCAAAAACTTCTAACAGCGCTTAACTTTGGCTTGAAAGCTTGCTCAAAAACTCATACACACAAATACACTCAAACACTTACTCAGACACACACACACGCAACACAACACGCACGAATAGAAGCCATTTCCGTTTCCGCTTTCGCTTGCCTTATCTTTGGTTTGGTAAATGATGCCCACGCAGCGTTTATCAAATAGCTCTTACCGCTTACCGCTAGAGTTACGGCCGCTGTTGTTGTTATTGTTATATTTAGAACTCAATCTCATTAGCTTAGCCTAGCCTTAGTTGTAGTTCTGCTTTTGCTCTCAAGGGACCATCAAACGAGACCCCCAGAAAAATGCCAAAATGCCACGAAATCAGCCAAAATAAAAACATCTCGCTCGCTTGCGCGTTTTATGAAAACCCCCTGAGCCTCTGTATTAATTGTGTTTCCTGTTCCACAGAACGTCCAAATAAGCAACTTTAGCTCGAGCTGGTCAGACGGCTTGGCCTTTTGTGCGCTGATACACCATTTCTTGCCAGATGCATTTGATTACACAACACTAACCAAGCAGACGCGCCGACACAATTTTGAGCTGGCCTTCAGCGTTGCTGAGTAAGTAACCATCTATAATTCATGAATTAATAAATTCATGATTTGATGAATTCATGAATTTATAATTTCATGAATTAATCAATACTTTTCTGTAACAGTGAGAAGGCTGGCATTGCACCCTTGCTGGACGTGGAGGACATGGTGGAGATGAGTCGCCCCGACTGGAAGTGCGTCTTTGTCTATGTGCAGAGCATATATCGCCGGTTCCGCAACTGCCAGTAATAGCTGGTTCCCAATCCAGATTTAAATCCTCAAGCTCAAGTCCAAGTCAACTCTCAACAGCAGCAACTCATTAAATTTTAAGCATACCTCTTAACCCCCCTTTGGCATTTCGTGTGGAACGCACATAATAACCCCCGTAATCTCCGATATATATTTATATAATCAAGTCAAGAACCCCCACTCAAGATCCTGCGAATATCTAACTGTATATTCTCATTCAGCGCAAGGCTCGTCGAACATGAACAGCCGACAACAACAACCACTCTTTGTACGTTTTTTGTGTTTTGTTTTACCTTTTTTACCATTATTATTATTACGATTTACGCATTATTATTTTTTGTTATCGAACTTGAAGCAGAAACTATGCAATAATTGTTGATTTATACATTACATTACATACATATATATTATTATTTTTTTTGTCATAATTTTAATTGTGGAGAGAAGAAGAGCAGCAGTGCAGTTACTAACCCGGCCCGGCCCGGCTGGCGGTCATCAATAATTATCGATAAATCGATAAATGGATAACGATACACGATAACCGGTGCCGTCGCTCACTTTGATGAATTACTGTAATAATAAACACATATTCTATGTACGTACGTGTAACGAGAACGAAACATTTACTAACCGATGGCACTATTGAAAAGGCCGCAAAAAGAAATCAAGAAAAAAATGCAAATCAAAACCCAGGCGATAATGTCTTTTTATTTATTACTAGTTAGTGGGTGGGTAATTTAGGAGGAATGTTATGGCAACCTAAACGGAGCAGAAAGCTTGCAAATAATCAGGAAATTATAATAGCTTTCGTATTCAAATACTAACAGGTAATGTTAAGTACAAAGAGGATACTGTAAAGCTCAAAAAGAATGCTGTAAAGAGGCTAAAAAAAGTACTGAAAAGCGCAAAGACGGTTGGTTTAACCCCGTGATGCTCAAGCCTATGCCCACGCATCACATTTGTTTTTGTAAAATCCCATAGCATAGGCTTTGTGTGAGCCCATCCCACGGCGCTATACACAAACAATTTTGCACATTCCTCTTTGTGTCGCCGTCCTATACTGATAAGACCGAGCTAGCCAACAACAATTTCATTGAGGTCCTCGCCACTAATCCCAATGTAATTTGTTCTTGTTTCTACACTGAACATCTTTTTCACCTTTATGCTTAGTTCGTTCGCATTCTTTTAGGTAAATTAGTAAATTGAGCGATGAATTGGCCAGTGCCGTTCTCTCAGTGTACATCTTGAAGGGGCACTTTCGTCTTCTTCCTCTCTCTTCCCTTACCTCTTCTCTTGTTAAACTGCACTTGCATTGCACTATAATTCCCAACGGATTCTCGCTGTCAGCAAGTGATAACCACGACGAATGTTTATCTTTCTTCCGCTTCCCTTTTAATACAGCATAATTCCCATAATGATTTTGTACTTTATATACATAGCTCTATCTTAATCTGAACAAAAAAAAAGTTAGCTGGAAATGAAGGAGAGAGAAATCTTGATCTTTTGTTTTTTTTAAGGACATTTGAGTACAGATCTCAGCTCAGTGTGCTGTTTAAACTAAGTATGGCGACAACAGATCAGAGACACGGTGGCTGGCGACGTGTCAGAATATCGGTGGAAGTCTAACGTTTTAGTTGTATGTAAAATGTCGCAGAAAAATTTGGTGTAGAAATTCGTAGTTGAAATTTTGGTTCGTCACCAACACACGTACGCACACACCACGCCAGAGGCAAAGCCGTAGCAACATCCCTGGCATCCTTGGCCTCCATTTCATCTGCGCAGGAGGCATGTCGCAATCTCAGCAGCCTCAGCAACAGAACGTGCTCTCGGAGGCCTCTGCCCTCCGGTTGCTCAACGACGTAGTGGGGACCAGCAGCTGTTCGCCGGAAATGGCAGCAGGACCATCAGGATCGGGTGCTGGACCGGGACCCAGTGTTTCGAGGACCGCCCTGGACAGGATGCTGCCACCAGTCACCAGACGCTTGTCGCAGGAAAGCATCCATTCGGCGAACGAGAATGGAAACTCGTGCCGCATCTGCCGGTGGAACCGCAGCGACATGGAGATCATCAAGTGTCCCTGCACCTGCAAGGGCAGTGTGGTAAGTGGAGGACGCCCTGGTTACCGACCAGATGACTTACCGACTCTAGATGACCGTTTGCAGGGCTTCATTCACATGAAGTGCCTCAAGCGCTGGATAATGCACAAGCAGAGTAATCGCTGCGAGATTTGCAACGCGGTTTTCGACATCTCGGAGGATCGCACCAGTCTGAAGCAAATGGTCCGCACCTTCTGCTGCCACCGCTGCTGTGGCCTGATCGTGAAGCATCTCCTGTTCAGTGCGTCCCTGATGCCACTGGCCAACATTATCCTGCAGCAGGTGAGGGAGCCGGATCTATGGATCTGTGAGATTCAAACAGTTTTCTTGTCCATCTACAGGTGCTGCACTGCATGGATAATCTGAACCAGGGTAATGCCGAACAGCTCTCCGTCAGGGAGGTGATTGTCGCCTCCGGCACCCTGCTCACCTCCAGCGTCCTGTTCTTCAACTTCTTCGAGTTTGTCACCACGCGCGGCCTGCTCATCCGGAATATCCTGCGGCACTGGTGGATGTTCGGCAGCACCTCGGACTTTGCCCTGGTGGAGGTCGAGGACGATGCCATTGATCTCTTCTAACCCAGACCCAGATCGGACCAGCAGAGCTTACTACACTTGGTTATTACTATTACACTACACTCCGCCACCGCCAGAATACACAATAAAAGCTATATTTTTCTGACATCGAAAAAATGAATACATTTTTTGAATTCGATAAGTCGTTGTATCTTGGCGTATCGATTATTTGACGAAAATATTTTTGGTATAATCGTACATTAGTATATTCTGGTATTATATGGATTTTCAGTATTATTTATGGTCATACTCGCGATCAGCTGTCAAAAATACGATAGTATCGCATATTATAGGTGGATAAATCGACTATTTGAGATTTTTTAGGGGGAAAGCAACATTTTCATCTGGTAACACTGATCGCGTGGCTGTGTGTGCATCTTTTCAAGGCAAAAAGAAAAACAAAAAAACAAAAAGCACAACGCCAAATTGTAATTAAAACGAAATCCAAACAATCGCAGTAGGCAGGGCAGCAACGCAGCAGTTGCAGCTTCAGTATTCGCAGGCCAGCAGCATCGGCAGCAGCAGCGGTAACAACAAAGAGAGCTGTTGGCAGAGCGACGTCGGCTGAGCGCTGCGCTGGCTGCGGGCAAAGAAAGGAAAACCGAAAACAGAAAGGCGAAGAACGCCTCAAAAGAAAGTGAAGTGAAGTGAAGTGCGAAACACCACACACATACGCAGAAACCAGACTTTTCAGGCTTCGACAAGTTGTCTTGCGCTGCCTCTGCGATCGCAGTGGTATTTGTTATATTTTTCGTCTTCCCTTGTATTTTTTTTGTTATTTTGTTCACGCGGCACGTGTGCGAATATTTGTACACTTTTTGGGGATTTTTTTTTTGATACACAACAAAAGTAAATACTTGTTGCAGAGTGCCACGCCCCGTCCCCGTCCAAAATCCCCGCGCGACAAGCGATCCAGAGAAGCGGCTGAGCGCAAGAGCCCAGCGCCTGTGCGAGTGCCCGTGCCAGAGCGAGAGATAAAGAGACACGACGAGAGATGGCGGGCCAGCAGCTCCTGGCTTTGATGTCCTCGGCCGCCGGTGGCGGCCACAACACGCCGCGAGCATTGTACGACCTGTCGCTGGAGGCCCTGATCGGCAGCATGGACACCAAGGTGCCGGCACTGGACAGGATCAGTCGCCTGCCGGAGTTGCCGCGCAACATACTCATCGATGCCTACGAAATGGTGAGTGATGGTCACTTAATGTGTGCACGGGCATACGTGCAGAGACACGCACAATAGTTGGCCGATCTTTGATCGCATTCGGAAAGAAAAAGCAAAGCCTGTGTGGCCTTAGGAGCAGAGATTTCTCCAGAAACTTTGTAGTCTCATAAGCTTCTCATTAGCTTTGGCCTAAAATCGATCTAGCACGTCAGGTGGCAACCCTGTAACTGTTGTGTGGCAACCCGCTGCCAAAAATGTGGCTTGCCAAAAGAGAATCGACGTTTTCGATGTTTTTGTATGGCCAAATCGATTTTAAATCGATTAACATCCATTTCTAATAGCAAAACTTTAATATTTTGGCACAAATAATATGAATTCCATATAATTCAGGGTACCAGGCTCCTCCATTTACCGTTGAACGAATTTCTAGCAAATTCAGTCGATTGCTTTTTTGTTTATAGAACCCGAACCCTATGTTGATATCACATTTCTACGTAACGCCGCCTTTCCGTCACCGATCATAACATGCCGATTACAGCATTTGTTGGGGCCTGCGCCGCCGCCGCCGCCACCGCTTATCTCGAACTCCTCCCCCTTCTCTCGTATATGTAGATATTTCGCCACTGGCAATTACCATTTTCTCATACATATTATATTCTCATTATCAGCGGTTTCGGGGGGTATAGTAACATGTCTGTTTGTGTTTACTTTTCCGCTTAAGTTGTTTACACCCCGCCTCGTCAGATCGCTTCGCTCATTAACCCTAGACGGGATGGTCCTTCAGCGAGAAATTGCCCGATTAAATGTGGATACAGATTAGCACCTCCCTCACACCTTCAAGAAAGATTCCCGATAGTGACTGCAGCATGATTTTATCAAGCTAATGTTCTTCTTCCAAAGGTCTAGCAAATGTCTAGGTTTCGATCTAATATCTGCACTTCTCATACTTTCTACGTAGAGCCTTTCTCTGCGCTTCTCATGCTTTTTACTTAGAGCGTTTCTTTGCGCTTCTCAAATAATAATTTTAGAGCCCTTCTCTGCGCTTCTCAAATAATAATTTTAGAGTCCTTCTCCGCGCCTCTCATACCTTCTACTTAGAGCCCTTATCCGTGATTTTCATACCTTTTTACTTAGAGCCTTTCTCCGCGCTTCTCAAAGTATTTACTTACTTACTTCTCTGCACTTTCTTTCCTTTATAAGTTTTATGTACATTTGTACCTATTCCTTCAGCCATACTTTGGAGCCTTTCGTTTGTATGTTCTCTACAAAAACCAGATTTATTTCCATTATATTTGATTATATATTAAAAAGTGAATTGCAATCAACTCTTACTTAGCTTAGCAGCTTAAATATTCCTCCTAGACAAATGTTATACATTTTTAAGGAACTAAACTGGATAGTTTTGCTCTATTATTGTTTATTTGAATGGAAAACTTTACAGTGGCACGTCCCGGTGTAAATTCTTCGAATTATTGTTATAGTTTACAAACCCACAAACTTCCACTGAAAGCATACGATACACCTTCATTCCACACAACCTGCGAGCTTCCCTGATGGATTTTTCCTTCGGCTTTCGGGGAAAATGTAAGGCAGACCCACAGGTGGTTGCCAAGTTGGGAAACCTGGCTCTCCGCTTCCATATACCATATACCTAAGCTATGTGTATATACAATGTCCATACATGGCCGGTGGGCTTTTGGATTGTCATATAATAAGCGGGGCAATTACGGTGTAAATTTATTATAAACAAAGGCGGGGGGTCTAAAAATAGCCAGAGCAACCAGTCCCAGGCAAGGTGAGGCGAGGGAGCAAGATCCAAGAGCTGGATCGGATCAGCGCCCCTTGATTGTCCTGTTCTGTGGCTCTCGCTTGGATGCATGGCTGGACCTTGCTGCAGCGGAGAAGAGCCATTGAACTTGCTGATAATGGCTAAGCAAATTCCCATTGTTCGCTGATTGAGTGTGTGCGTGTGCTCCCTCCGCTCGTGAGTTCTCTTCCTCCATTTTCCATTGAGCATAAAAATAGTGAGTCCGAGCTCCGATCTTGAATTTGGGTGCCCAGCCCTGTTTTGGCTTAAATTCTTTCTGTATTCTTGTGGGTTTTGTCGTAATATCTCTTTTTAGAGCTGGCAATAAATCGATGTTTGCACTATCGATTTTTTCGATGCTTTTACTAGTGAAGCATCGATACTATCGAAGTTTCCTAAGCCATACAATTTCTGCTTATAAAAATAGTATTATCGTCAGTTGAAGCCTTGAGTGATGCCATTTTCTCACTTAAAACGATTCCGGCTTTAAGGGATTAATTTCCATTCATGATCTAACCAAATATTTCCCTTCCAATTCGAGAGAGTATCGTCATGATCATTTCAAAGGCTTAAAATAGAGTCTAATCGGTTTAATGAAGACATCGATAGTGCGAAAAACAATCGATGGTTTTTAAAAAAGGTTTAAAAAATCGATACTATCGATAGTGCTCCGATGTTTTGCCAGCACTACTTAGAGCCCTTCTCTGCGCTTCTCAAAGTATTTACTTGGAGCCTTTCTCTGCGCTTCCTTTCCCTTATAAGTTATATGTACACTTGTACCTTTTCCTTCAGCCAGATGTCTTGTCCCAATATCTCTTTCCCTTTATCCTTACAGATGTCCCAGCAAGAGTCGCTGAAGGACACCCTGCTGGAGGAGCTGTCCTGCTTGGATGTATTCCTGCGTCTCGTTCGCTACTCCCCGGCCCGCAGCAAGCTGCTGCGTATCGTTGCCTCTTTAATGGCCAGCAACAAGCTGCTGGCCAGCCGCCTGGCCGAAGCCTTTGTCTCCCGCCACAGTGTCCAGCCCGATCAGGATGATCTGGATCTAAGCCAGAGTGAGGAAAGCGGAGCCGGAGGCAAGCTGGACTGCTGCCGGATGCACATTTACGATGGCGAGGACAGCACCAGTAGCGAGGAGACCCCCGAACTCAATGTGATCGTTCCCCCCAACGCCTTAGAGGAGCTGCCCGCCGAGGAGCTGCAGGCCATTGATCTGGGCCTGCGCCTGGGCTCTTTCCTGTCCGAGGCCGGTTGGATGCAGGAGAGCATATCCGTATTGTCGTGCCTCAATGCCAGACTGAAGCACCTGCCGTGCCACAAGCATTGGCTCGTGATGCGCCTCGACTGCCTGCAGCGGTAATTATAAGGGAAATCTTTCTAAAAACAAGAAAATAGCTTTTCCTCTTCAGCCTACTGTATGCCGAGTCGGCCCACTGCAACTTTAAGCTGGCCCAGCGCACCTATGACGAGCTGATCTCCTTGAATCATCTGCTGGACAGCAAGGTGCCGCAACAGCTGATCGCCATGACCTATAGCCAGATATCGGTCATGTACTTTGCCCGCAACGAGTACAACTTTAGCCACAAGTGGAGCGGCCTGGCCATGCGCATGCTGAAGGTGTCGGCGCCGCCACGGTGAGTCTGAGTTTCCCTCTCCCTCTGATCCAAACTGATCCATCGATCGATCGATCGATCTCTCTTAGCATTGCCATCGATGTTTTGCGCCAGGCGGCCAAGGCCTGTGTGGTTAAGCGGGACTTTGCCCGGGCCAATCTGCTCATCTGCCAGGCGCTGCGCCGTGCTCGGTAAGCGGGCTCTACTCTCTCTCCTATCCCTCTCTTTTTCGCTAACTCATAGCCGCTCCCCTTAGCACCCACTTTGGTCCCACGCATCAAAAGTATGGGGACGCCCTGCTGGACTATGGCTTTTTCCTCCTCAACGTGGACTCGGTCTTCCAGTCGGTCAATGTTTATAAGGAGGCCCTGGCCGTGCGTCGCGGCATCTTTGGCAACATGAACTTCCATGTGGCCATTGCCCACGAGGATCTGTCCTATGCCTACTATGTCCACGAGTATAGCACTGGCGACTTTAGCTGTGCCCAGGATCATGTGGACAAGGCGGTCAATATTATGAAGAATCTGGTGCCGAGCAACCACCTGATGTTGGCCTCGGCCAAGCGGGTGAAGGCCCTGCTGCTGGAGGAGATTGCATTGGATAAAATGGCCGATGGCATGGACGAGGAGGATCTTCTACTGCAATCCGAGGAGCTGCATAACTTTGCTCTTTTACTCTCTTTGGAGACCTTTGGCGAGGTGAATGTGCAGACGGCCAAGCACTATGGCAATCTGGGGCGGTTATACCAAACGATGAATCGGTTCGAGGAGGCTGAGCGTATGCATCAGAAGGCGATCAAGATTAAAACGGATTTGCTTGGGGCCTTTGACTACGAGGTGGGCTTGTCGATAGGCCACTTGGCGTCGCTGTACAACTACCAGATGAAGAAGTACCACGAGGCCGAGAAGCTCTACTTGCGCAGCATCGATATAAGTGAGTAATGTTGTGCCTGGAAATTATTTGCCTTGTTTCATTGCCTACATTCAGCTCCATTCTCCGAGAGTGGTCCATTATTTTAAATGGGGAAATCGACAGACCATCCGTTCACCATTCGCCCCAAAGGTTTCTATACATACTAGAAAAGAAATACCGAAAAATATCGATTATTAGGCGATGTTTCTTAAGTTCCTTCCCTAAACCTTCCTTTCCATTTTCAATTTCTTATTGTTCTTGAAATTATGAATATTTTTGCAATAAGATACATACTAAAATAAAAAAAACCCGAAAAATATCGATTATTAGGCGATATTTCTCAAGTTCCTTCACTAAACTTTCCTTCCCTTCCCTAATTTCTTATTGTTCTTGAAATTATGGATAATTTTGCAAAAAGGTACATACTAAACAAAATAATACCGAAAAATATCGATTATTAGGCGATATTTCTCAAGTTCCTTCCCTAAACCTTGCCGCACTATCAATAGTATCAATTTTTTGAACTTTTTTGAAAACCATCGTTTGCTTTTCGCACCATCGATGTTTTGATTAAACCGATTAGACTCAATTTTAAGCCTTTGAAATGCTTATGACGATATAATATTCTCTCGAATATTGGAAGGGGAATATTTGGTTAGATCATGAATGGGAATTAATCCCTTGAAGCCGGAATCGTTTTAAGTGAGAAAATGGCATCACTCAAGGCTTCAACTGCCGATAATATAATTTTTATAAGCAGGAATTGTATGGCTTAGGAAACATCGATAGTATCGATGATTCACTAGTAAAATATCGAAAAAATCGATAGTGCAAAACATCGATTTATTGCCAGCTCTACCGAAGAATGTAGCATGTAGAATGTAGAATAACGCAGCAATGGAACAAGGCTATATAACAAACCGAATCTAAATGCATCATTTTAACCTCCCTCAAAGGTCTGCGCCTGTTTGGTCACTCCTATTCCGGCCTGGAGTACGATTACCTGGGCCTGTGCCATGTCTACGAGACGCTGCACAATTTCGAAAAGTATTTGCAGTATGCGCACACCCTGGAGAACTGGCAGATACTGCGTGGCCAGAATATCACTCAAAACGTAGGCACCCTGCTCTCTCTGGGGGGATTTCTTTGTTAATTTAAATTTAAATTCCTTTCAGAAGTCCAGCTACCCGGCCATCGAGGAGGACTATTCCATTGAGGAGGTCAAGACAAAGTTCTTCAGCATGTGTGTGTGCAACACGAGCAGCACCACGAATAGTCCTTAGAGTGGCACAAAGGGCAGCGAGGATAAGTTAGATAAGGAGAAGTTTTATTTTCATTTTTTTAAGCATCAAAATTACTTATTAGCAGTTAATAATTAAGTTGAAATGTTTTCGGCGTGCAACCAACAAACCAACCAACCAACCATAAACCAATCCACATCGAATACGTCCAGTCCAGCTCCAGATGAAGTGAGGGAAAGCAAATTAGCGATATAGCAATAGTTGTTAGGGCCTCAAAAAAAAAAAAAGAAAGAAAGAATGGTTTAGAGTCAGAGATTAGCTACTCGTGAATATGTTGAATTCTCCTCCAGTTTTTGTGTAATTAATATTATTTTCTGTTTTTTTTTGGCAACTCAGTTGGGTAGAAAACCCTTATGATTTACTTACTGCCTTAAGCTGTGTCCATTGAATGTGATTAGCGGGGGTTACTGTTCATGTTTTAGGTTCACTTTTGCATAGATTAGACTAAAGGAAAGGATACGTGGTATGCCACCGCAGCCACTCAAGTTAAATATCGCAAGGAGGAGCTCCACGCACCACCACAAAAGGAGAAGAAGGAGGAGGAGGAGGAAAAGTGTTTGTTGTACATAAACAAAACACACACCCACACACACACACACAGCTTCCAGTTAACAAAAGGTTTATTAAAGAATAAATAATATATAATATACGCCTATAAATAAATTTATATAAATAAAATGTGAATTCAAGAACACGGACAATTTGTACCAATTAACATTTGCTACGTAGACCGGAGATACTTATGATACTTTTTGTGGCATTACTTAGCAATAAGTAAATCTCAAAGAATTAATAAAGTAAAATAAAAAATATCAAGTGTTTGCTTTAATTTCTTTATTTTAACAAGTCAAAACATGTCGTAATTTGCAGATTTGCGAGGGGAAGGAAGATTCACAAATAATTGTAGAATTTTTAAAACAATGAAAGTGAAGCAAAAAAAACAAAATAGGAAGCTAACCGAAATTCAAAAACAGTAGAAAACAGCTATAACTCAAAATGTATAAATACTAGGTGTACCGGTATGAAATGAGCGTTTTTTTGTGAAAATAAATTTTTTTTTACTTTTGGATCTTTCCCATAGCTTTTAAACGGTCAGAAATTGTTTGTTGTGCAACATTTAACATTTCTGCCATTTGCTTTTGACTCAAAGTGTCATCTCCATCCAATTCGGCGTCTTCAAAATTTTTTGGTGGTTTTCCACGGTCTTCATTTCTCACATCAAAATCATTATTTCTGAACCGTTGAAACCATCTTTTGCTTGTTGCTTCTGATAGAGCATGAACACCATATGCCTTAACAAGCATTCGATGCAACTCTGCAGCATTTTTCTTCAAATGAAAAAAAAAAATTAATGCTTTCCGCAAATCATCACTTATTGGTACAAAATTCGACATTTTTAACACGATGAGAAAATATGTTGTTGTCTGTTCAATGACTTGATATATATTTAATATGATTCACAGATGTTATAGCAAACAAAAAAAAAAAAAAAAAGGCTCGTTCACAACAAATGTTCCCTATCGAGACATTTGTATCTTGCCGCTCACTTCATACCGGTATACCTGGTATACGTTGAAAACCAAAGAAGTTATACTGTTTTTCCAATAATTTTCCGATCGTTCCTATTTACCCAATATGATATAGCGGTTCGATTTCCATGATGTTTGAAATGTATAGCTATAATATAATTAAGAGATCATGTATTTAATTTGAACCCAATATCTACCAAAATAGCGAAAATATACAATTTTAGCCCTATAGTTACTATGACAGCTATATAATATAGTATAGACATATATACTAGCTGCAATAGAAAGAAGACTATCTTCAAAGTTTCATTCAGATAGCTCAAAAACTGAGAGACTAGTTTGCGTAGCAGCGGACAGACGGACTTGGCTAGATCGATACGGCTGGTGATGCTGATCAGGAATATATGTATATACTTTATGGGGTCGGAGATACTTCCTTCACTGCGTTTTAAACTTCTGGACAAAATTATAATACCCTGCAAGGGTATAAAAATAAAAAAAGAAAGAATTTTGTAACCTAATCAAGCAGGCTGGAAAATAACGAATTTTGAACCCAATCAAGCAGGCCGGGACTTTTCATTCGACCCAAAAGTCTATGTAGCCGAGGGACCCAGCCTCAGAGTTCATTCCATTCCAAACCAGCACACGAGCAGGTCACAAATAAGCTAGCACAAATAACAAGTTCTAAAAGTTTTGATAGTATTTTTATTAGTGAAAAAACTTACAATTGAACAAAAATATTCGTGAAACCCAAAACAAAGGTACGGTATTGAAAAAAAATTATAAAAAGTGAAGCTAAAATTTTGAATACCGCGTAGATAAACAAGAAGACGAGCCACAATGACTTCATCAACGACCATGGATCGAAAGGACAAAGAGGCTAAGGACCGTCGCGGTAAGAAAAATACTCTTTGAGCTTTCACTTGGCTTCGGTTTGCTCAGTGGCTGACGCTCAGTTGCTGACGCTTAGTTGCTGACGCTCAGTTGCTGACGCTCAGTTAACGAGGCTCGGTGGCTGACCCTCAGTGGCTGAGCACCGAACGACAGTGTTCTTTTTTAAGCTTGGTGAAATCTAAATATTAACAAGAATACAAATAATCGTATAGCAGGAAGTAAGTTGCGGCGCAAGTATAAGTGCCAAAAATTAGCCCCCTGGACTAACAACGGCTATCTGAACTACCTCCGGGGGTATAAGATGCGCCATTGTGGCTTCTTATCGCCGACCGACATGGTTAAATATGGTGCCCGGGAGTGGCAGACACTCACTCCTGTGCAAAAGGCCCGATACAAGATCAAGGTAACTAGAGAGAAGTGTGTTACGTATAGGTATTATTAAAATAAAAATGTTTTCCCCTACCAACTGTAGCCTGGCACTAAGAGGAAGAACAAGCGCAGGATGGCAAAGAAAGATCGCAGACATAGACATCCGAAAA
>VNJO01011081.1:0-50536 GCA_008042535.1 Drosophila tani | reverse complement strand
GGGCATAACCGACTGGATGGCTCATTCCGGCAGCGTTGCGTCCGCCATTATCAGTCTGCTAATTGTGCTTGTTGCCCATGGATACGGCTGAACCTCACACATAGAACGGCGGAGGTCAAGATAATAGCACTTGGGCACGGAGCCCACGATTTCCTGATTGTTTTTCTCTGTAATTGGGGAATTGAGGAGACTTATTATTATTATAAAATTAAAGTTTAAGCATTTTTAAGTACAGAAAAATGCTTAAACTTTAATTTTTACATACAAATCTAACACTTAAAAGTGCTAATTGGTCTGTAAATTAATTAATAAAGAAAGTGGGGTTTTCTTTAAAACCTTTTCACCTTCAAATGTCTTACGATTGTCGATTTCTCTTTGTATATATTTTAATATATTTTTGTTTTACATAATATAAACATATACTAGTCCCTTCAGATGCTATAATCGAACTTAAACCAAAGCCAAATTATATTATTAAAAGTATTATATATACTAATGTACTTTTGTGATATTTATTATCAATAAACCCTAATGTTTATAGTATAAACAAATTATGTACAAGTCCTTTTAAAACTATTTATTTTCCCTATAATTATAGGGAGTTAACAGATATTAAAATCAATATTCTTAATAGCAAAACTTCTTATCGCATCAAATTAAGGGCACCCAATAGTCGTTGCTTCGGAACTTGATGATTCCCAATCGCTTCTACCTGAGCTTGTTTTGCCAACTTGTACAGAAAAACGCTCTATTCATATTCATCAGCCCAAGCCAGCCTCTCGACAGCTGCAAAAAATGGAAATAAACTAAAAAGAGATTGCTTCTCAGCCTTTGCTGAATCATTGCACCCAAAACGGTACAAAAACGTATGGCGGACGATCTCTCGGGTCTGAGACGCGCCGATTTCTATGCCCCCGCCGGGCCAATTGAGGGCGTTGCAAATGTCATTACTCGGTGACTTTCAATGGCTCTGATTCGAACCGTCGGCCATAGAATCGATAATGGTTATTGGAATTGGGTGGCGTAAAAACGCACTTGGTTTAATTAAATTCCCACTGCCGAATGCTGGGAATATGCACAATCTGCTCCCAATAGTCGGAAGTCATCATTATAGCCCGGAAAATTAGTATATAATAAATGCACACAGTTGCGGGGAAAATATTAGAAGTTATATGGCAATAATAATAAATTCCGTATAGGGTTATGACACTGTATTAAGAATTTTATTATTTAGAATTATCGTTACTAATCTAAGATTATAATGCTTGAGAAGTATAATTTAATATCCTTTAACTATTTTAAAAGAGCTTGCGCTTTCCCTTCCCTTTTGATAAATTAAGTATAGTTTGATTTTTGGGAAATATGGTTATGACACAGAAATAATTATTTGTTATTTATTCAATAAATTTAATAGAAACTGTTTTTTTGAGTTACAAATCCCCGACTTTCATACCCTTTCAAACTCTTTTTTAAAAAAAGAAAGCTAAAACTACTATTTTCTTGACATTAACTACTTAGTGCTTGAATTCTAAGCTGTAGTGCTGTCTGTGGCGTAATTTGATTATTTTATAGACTGATAAGTGGGTAATCGGGGGGTTCTTTGGTGGTGTTAGTGATATCAGTCGGAGTGGGTCGTGCGGAATGACATGCCCGGAATCGGTAAGGGAATGGCGAAAGCCCGTAATGCCGCCGGGTTCCGCCATTTTGGTCCCGCCGCCGCCCGACCCCAATCTCCATTGATTGAGCATGGCCGTACACGACCTTTCGATTGTTCGTCGATAAGCGAAAGGGGGGTGTGTGTGTATGTCTGTTGGCCAAAAAACAATTATGGGGCTAATACAACATGGCCAATTGTCGATGATAACGCCAGATGATGGACTCATCAATTATCTCTATTCCTGGCCACACGCAACGCCGACCGATAGTCGTCAATATGGGTCAGTAATTGCATGCCGATTGTCTGTGGGACAGGAAACCCCTTTGGGATGAGGCAATTATCAGGTAATTGAATTGCCAACCGAACTCAATGTTTTAAATTTTTAACCGTTCTTGTCACTAGCAGCTGCAAAGTATGCTATATATTTGGTGTCTTTGTATCAAGTTGGCAGGCCCTCCCACAATTGAGTGTTGGAAAATACGCGCCAGACTTAAGTCACTTTGGTGTTGCTTATCAGCACTCACCTTGCAGGCCTTTTCCAGCATTGAACTTTAGAGTGCCCGCCAAGTTATGACATTTTTGAATTTTTAATAATAATGATAAAGATTATTAAGGCAACTCTTAGCGACCAACTCTACCTGGATAAAGATTACTAACTTAGGCCTACATTTGTAAAGTGTTTGGCTAAGCCCGAACTTTCGCTATATATTTAAGAACAATAAGACTTTATAGAATCTGTTACTCGATGTGACCTAACCTAAACTAATCCTTCGTTAGGAAGGAATTACTAATCAATGATGAGTAATCCTCATAGATACTTTGTTTATTGTTTGTTATTCAATATAATAATTTCTTTCTTGAAATGAGGGAAGATGCCCGCTTTTAATTTATAATGGCTTAGCCTTAAAATTGAGGAAATAGGTACAATTGATTAAGCCCGTGATTTAGTCTTTCGATTAAACATTTATCGTTTAAACACTTTGTTTACAATAATATTAGGCTATTTTCTTAGACCTTCAAGGATTTCCATTCAAGATTATTCTTAGTTATTAAATTTAAGGTTGATAAATAAAGTGTTACGTAGAAAACAATAAAAGCCAAGGTTGCAGTGGTGACGTTCTTCCTAGAACCTAAAGGGTTATCTGCGTTTTGCTCATATAAAAGCTGAATTTCAATACAATTCTTCATGCATGTCCTCTTAACCATTCTTTTTTAGAAGCCTATATATCAGAGAAAGCACTTGGCTTTTAAAACTACACAAAATCCCCTACAAAACTCTAAGAATTGCTTTGCATTGAACTCTAACGATTAAAGATTCCTTACAGGTCGACGACCAACAACGTTGTACGCCTATTAATTACGTTTTCTAGCTTTAAAAGCACAATTTACAAGTTATCTAGTTCAAATTGCTTTCATATCTCAATTTGTATAGAACTCCGAGTTGAAAATCTATGAAAAAGCTTGGGTTCCCCAGGGCACAACCTTTTAAGGTTAAGCCGTTTACTTTCCATTGGCTGGTATGGAGTGGTTGACTGGCAGATGTTAGATAAGTAGGCCCGACAGCATGGTAGCCTGCAATTATAAGTTTGATGAGTAATCGGTTTAGAGACAATTTAGAAAAGCCTTAAGGGACATGGACATGACGAGGCATGTAATACTTTTGGAGGCATTAGGTAACTGCTCCGCTTACTAGGAACCTTTTCGTAACATGGCTTGACTTCTCATTATTGCAAACACGACTGAATAACCGCATGGCGTGGCCCACTTGTGGCTGGATCAGCTCAGAGCTTCCCTTTTGACGGATTCCACACTCTCCGAAGACAGCTATAGCTTTCAATTCTAATATACACACACACAGTTTGGGGGGATTTTATGTTGTTTACAGATCGATTTACTGTTTGCTTTCGTTTCATCACTGTGGCTTACATAGATTTCATCAATAGGGTTGTGGTTACAAACAAAAAAAATCGTGTATTAAAATTATTATGTATCAATCATTTTATTTCGCGTTTCTTTGTGAACATTCATTGGCTGGATGTCGTGTCTGAATGAATGAAGAGTCTCTGGCCGCCTGTGGCTTCCATACAAAACTTGGCTGAATGTAAGATGGGAAAGAGGCTGGTGGCGCGCGCACGTCGGAGAAATAAAACAACATTCTACATATCCTCCATCATCAACATCCACTTCTACTCGCTCGCAATGCCCAGCCTAGAAGAAGAAGCCGAGGATCTTGCCTCCCAGATGTTTTCTCCTGGCCTCCTCGTGGTCCATGATGCCGCCCGAGGTGGTGAGCACAACGTAGCCAAACTGACGGGAAGGCAGCAGATTGTTGGTCCACTTCTCGATGTCGTTGATTGGGACATCGAAGCGGGGCGAGATGACGCCGCACTTGTTCAGGCGACCGGTTAGATTGACCACAATCTTGCCGGAACGGTGATCGTCCACGATCTCGAACTCGCCAATGTAGCCGTGCTTCATCATGACGGTCAGGAACTTGATGATCACCTTGGAGCAGGGACGCAGCAGCACCTGGCGCTTGCCACGCTTCTCGGCATTGTTGATGCACTTCAAGGCATCGGCCAATACGTTCATTCGCACCATGGCTGCAAACAGAAAGGGTCAAGAGAATGCGATATAAGTTTCAGTTTCAGTGTTTTGTGTTTCTATTTGGCCAACATTTTTTAAAGGCGGCTAGCGGCGAAGCACGTGCAAAAAATAAAGTACAAAACCAAGGCAGCTTTACGCGTGTGTGTGTGTGTGTGTGTGCCTGTAAACAACAACTAAGTATGTGTGAGTGGGATTTGGCGATTTTTCTGGGCGAAAAACTGCTCGAATTTAGCCGGTTCCTTTTGATAATCCCATTTTTATGCAATTTAAGCCTTTCGGCGGCACTTCTACATCACTCACACACACTCAAACACACACACACACACACTCGCTAGCAGCAACAACACTGGGCGACAGAGCAACACACAAACTCTGGCCCGGGAACTTCGTCTCACAGGCAAAAAAAAATCGAGCACAGAACAAAAAATATAACTCAAAAAAATGTATGCATATGCAATCCTTCGTTTGATTGGACAATCTCTGTCCCTGGGATTGTTTACACAGCGCCAAGTACAAGTCCAG
This sequence comes from Drosophila tani, assembly GCA_008042535.1. Lineage (NCBI taxonomy): Eukaryota > Metazoa > Arthropoda > Insecta > Diptera > Drosophilidae > Drosophila > Drosophila tani. Next base: position 45,750 of record VNJO01011081.1, on the reverse strand, counting down.
CGAATATTAACACAGTAAAAAAATAGGGTAAGAGATATGTAACATTTTGCACGTATTTCGCCCGGCGGCCGCCTTAAATCTTTGTTGGCCTTGCAGGCGTCGGCTATGGGTCAGCCATTGGCGAGATTATTTGTAACAAATCATTTAATTTGAACGGCGATTACCTAGGATTGGTTTGCAAACACAAATTTACACGACCGCGAACGTATCGGAAAAGAGAAAGAGGAAGTCCGAAGCGGCCTAGGTGACAGTTGACAGCTGGCAGGGTTGCTTTGGCGGACGCAGGGTTGCTCGAAGCGCCAGTGTTGGCCAGCAATACCCGATTATCGATATTATTGCCGAACGGCAGAACGGTCACTCTGTCGTTTTTATAAACAAAAACAAAGAACGAAATATGTCAAAACAGTAAGTAATTTGTGTTTTTTAAGTTTTTAAGTGGTTTTAATGGTAGATTTCACCCACAGGTATGGCCTTATCATACCGGGGCAACAGAAGACGGCCCCCGTCAAGGCGCCGGCTGCGGCAAAGCCCGCCATTTTCGACGAGAGCAGCGCCTCCGAGAGCGACGACGACCCGAAGGCCCCGCAGCTGAAGCCGAAAGGTCCCAGCGTTTCCAGCGGGCCCAGTCTGATGGAGCGGCGTGTGGCCCGCCGGCAGCAGGAGAAGGCCCTGGCCGAGGACCCCACCATCTTCCAGTACGACGAGCTGTACGACGACATGGACCGCGGCCGCGAGGAGGCCAAGCAGACCAAGAGCCAGGAGCCTCGCAAGCCCAAGTACATTGGGCGGCTGATGGAGCACGCCGAGCGGCGGAAGCTGGAGAAGGAGCTGCGCATCGAGCGGCAGGTGCAGAAGGACCGCGAGGCCGAGGGCGAGAAGTTCAAGGACAAGGATACCTACGTGACCGCCGCTTACCGCAAGAAGCTCGAGTCCATTCGCCTGCTGCAGGAGCAGGAGCAACGCGACGAGTATCTCGAGGCCATTGGCGATGTTACCAAGCAGAAGGATTTGGACGGCTTCTATCGACACCTCTTTGAGCAAAAACTGGGTACCGCCCCCGCCGATGGCAATGTGATGAAGCCCAAGACTGCCCCGTCCACTGAGGAGGTTTCGTATAAGCCCATCAAGGCGGAGGCGGCACCCAAGCACAGGAGCTACCGGCAACGCCGCTCCTCCGAGCAGGAGGAGGACCCCAAAGTTAAGTCAGGCGAGGATGCAAAGGCTACCACGCCCGGAGATCAGGCTGAAGCCAAGCCGGCTCAGGCCCATTTGGCCAACAATATTGATGCCGACTCGGACTTTAGCATAGACGACTCCAGCGACGAAGAGGAGAAGGAGGAGGCGAAGGCGAAGGATAAGCCGCAGTCACAGAGCAAAAAGAAGAGGGAAAAGGAAAAGGAAAAGCAGCAGACGGCCAACGGAACGGTCAGCAAGGATAAAGAACCAGCAGATGGAAAGAAAAGCCACGAGGAAAACAAGGAGGCGGCCAATGGGGATGCCCACAAGAAGAAGGATGCGGAGGCGGATGCGGATGCGGATGCCGATACCGATACCGACAGCGAGCAGGACGAGAGGGAGCTGCCCGTGCCAACAGTCACCAAGCCGCCCATGGACCGCACTCTCGTCTGGCGCAAAAGGACCGTGGGCGAGGTCTTTGAGGCGGCGCTGGCTCGATACCACGAACGTAAGCGGGCGCGCCAGGGCTAAAATGCATCCAATTAAAGTTCGAGTAGCTGGAAAAGCAAACAACTGATTTCTGTATTGTCTCCTTATTATGCTAATTTCAAATTCTCCCCGCTCATAAATTATTTATGTGTGTGTGGTGCGACGCTCTCAGCGAAACCCTTTTGGTGCAAATATTTTGCATAAGTTGCAATGGAGTCCCGTCCCGTCCCCGCTTTTCGTCTAAGCTAGAGAGTGGGGATAAAAAAACAAGAAAATGAAAATGAAAAGTACAAGCCATGACGGATGGGAACCGCAGGAAAAGTGGGGGGGAAATGCGCTGAAGGATGAGGAAGTGCCTGAAGAAGCAGAACGCGAAGATATTCCATTTATTTTGTATGACGACGACACGACTACGACGACGACAAGTAGAGGAGCCAAAAAAGAAACTAGAGCATACGGTTGGCTCAGAGGAACGAAGAACCGGATACCCCATACAATTACAGTTATAATATGGCAATTCTTCATGAACTTTGGTCACTTTTTTTCTTAACTATGCAGCGAATAATAAGACCATTTTGGATTAAATAATGTGAGTTGGTTGAGTTAAGCAGATCGTTTGTGCGAAGCCAAGTGCAGCAGCTGAAGAGCTGACCTCTTCATCATTGTTATTTGCTGTTTAATTTAAATTGTTAACTTAATATTTGTTTCAAGTCTTTAAAAACTCTAAGCTAAGTAGAATATAATTTATAATTTCAAAGACATTAAAGGTAGCAAACTCTTGATCCCTAAAATATACAAATATCCTTAATTTAACTAAGATTTCCACTCACTGCGTGCAACCCGCAAGTCCTGCGAGAATTCCCAGCTCTCTGATTCCAAATGAAATTATGTCCAATTGACCGGAAATTTGTTTCGACTTAGGACAAATTCCACTTGGAAATAAACAATATTTTCTGTTATGTGTTATGTGTGCTCCTGCCGACCGATTCCTGTCCTCTGTGACAGCTGGAGGATACAAGTAGCCAGAAGCCATCGGGACCTTAAAGCCCCCCCCCCTTTAGCAGCGTCGTATATGTAGTGTAAATAAAAGGTGCTGGGCGGAAAAAAAAAGAAAGAATCCAGCCCTATTGATTTTATAGTCTCGGACAAATCCGCGTTGAAGCAGACAGCTTATGGAGAAATGACTTTTTAGGTTCACAAATATCTCGCCCACTGAGCCGGAAACTCCTAATCCAAGTTCTAATACCCTCTGCAAGGGTATAAAAACGGAAAAGCACGGAGAAACTTGCCAAACGCCCAAATAACAAAGAGCCAACTTGGCGTTAGTTTATTTTTTTTTTCGTGTTTTTTTTTCTGTGTTTTTGTTTTTTTGCCATTCTCTTTGTTTTTGCAACTTTGTTGTTGCTTCATTTTGCCGCAAATGCTGGGAAATCCTTTTGGAAAATAGGTGTGCCCGCGCCATAAAAGCGAAAACCAATGGCCAAGGGAGCGACGGAAGGGAGAAGGAGAGAAGGAGAGCTCGGTGAACGGAAGGCACGGCTGACATGGTTAGGATCAGTGATGATGGAAGGCAAGCAGCTCCATCAGGTACCGGCATTTGAATTGACTTTACTCAAGGTACATTAGCTTGGAGGTTAGGAAATGTGCCAAGGTTTTGTACTCTTTTTAGGTTGAGCGGGTTTAAAAGAGTCTGTAGTCCTTAATATGTTGATGAGTAGAAGTTTATAAGCAATTAAAAATGATTTTGTATTTGAATAAAATATTTATAGTGTACCTAATAACATTAAAAGGTTATTAGGATATTACTTTTATAGGTTTTCCCTTAAGTTGTACTTTCTTTATGACCTAAATTAGAAGCAGGAGTTTCTTATCCGCTTAAGGTACGTGTATAGTTTTCCATATAACTATAATAGTACCTTGTTTTTTAATTTAAAGCGTACCTAATAATTTAATTGTACCTTAAAAGATTAAATAAGTGGTTATATCAAATAAATATGTACCTTTCTCTGATATATTTTTATAAATACTTTCTGTACCCTATTATAACTGGTTTGCTTACATGAAATAAATATGTACCTTTCTCTGATATACATATTTCTATAAATACTTTCTGTACCTTATTATAACTGCTTTGCCTACATCTTCAGACATGCATTGTACCTTTGCGTACTTTTAAGTCAGGATGACTTACGCAGAGCATATCCTTTTGGCCTGAATGTATTTCCGTAAATTGTCCTGACCAAACAATGGTACCCTTTTCGCATTACAATTATTATACCTTGTGCAGTTTTCCCTTGCAGTTTTCCCATCACTGAAGTTTGAATCCGGCTCCGGGGTCCGGCGCATCGCATTGCAGGCATGGCAACCGCAGTTTGCTCCCGTTCCCGTTCCTAGCTCACTCGTGTTCTTCGTCCTGGATCCCGCATCCTACATCCCCAGCATCCCAGCATCCCTACATCCTAGCACCGGCATCTGCATCTGCATCTGCAGGCCGGACGGAATGTCAAGACGGATATGCCTTCGCTTTTGATGTTGCCAACGTGCCTTCGCCTTCGTCCTTCGTCATTTGGCCGTCCGCCGTCGTCGTCCTGCGTCCTTCGTCGTGAGCGAAATTAATACTGAAATCCATTTTCCATTTGGCAGTCAGCGACCCGAGCCATCGTCGTCGTCGGGCCTCTCGCTCGCACTCGAGGCGCCCCACTAAACGCCTCTCGCTCGCGCCTCTGTACCTGTTTGATTGTGTCATCAATCTCACATGTCGCTGGCGCTTTTTGCTCTCCTTTTTGCATTCCTTTGCCGCTGCCTTGCTGCCTTGCTGCCTTGCTCCTTTGCGCCTTTGCTCCTTTCTGTGTTGCTGATTCGGATTCGAATACGGATTTTGTTCTTGCCGTTTTTGTTTATTGATGTGCACGGCTGCAATCGAGATTTGTGCCACATTTTAGGCAAATTAATTCGATGGAAAGGAATGCCTGCTGCCGCCTCTGCCTCTGCCTCTCGCATTGCTTTCGTTACCAGCCCCGCCGATCGGCGAGGGAGATGCAGAGCAAGAGGAAGAGCGAGTGTGAGTGCGAGTGCGAGTGCAAAAAGAAGAAGAATAAGAAGAGTGGGTGGAAGAGCGAGTTTGAGAGGGAGAGGGGTGTATAGCCCCGTCCCCCTCAAGTTCATGCCGTCGATCGGATATGAGCGGAGAGTGAGAGCGAAGCGGTCGTCGTTAGCTTAACGTTTCTAATTGAGTGCTCTCGAGCTGAGTGCAAACATTGCATTTGCACACACACACAGGGCATGGGCACACACACTGGGCCTGCCTTAACCCTTTGCACGTCTCGAGGGTCTGCCGCAGGACACGAGTCGTCGCTCGCTAAAATGAAATTTTCACTTAGGTGACGAATGCTCCCCGCGGCGCTTTTCGTAATAAATTTATTTAGATTTATGCACCCTTTTACGACTCAAACATGTTTCGCCAAAGTGAGATTCTCACTCAGGCGGCCAATGTGGCTTTCGGTACACTTTGCAATAAACTTTTTTTTGTTGCCTTTCAGATTTGCGCAAGACATTGCAATTGCAAAAGAAGAAGAACGCGCGCTCGCTCCTTTAACCCTATTTCGTCTCGAGAGTCAAAGAGTCAAAGAAAACGCGATTTGCTAAAATGAAATTTTGCACTTGCATCGTTTGTGGTACTTTGATTTTTATTACACGTTTCGAACAGAAAAAAATAGAAAATAAGGCTGACTTGGGGAAAGTATTCTTCTTTATGTGTATGAACAATTTTATTGCATTTTTGCATTTTTATAGCCGGTAGCCATTAGTTTAAAGGGTATTTATAACTTAGTGGCAACTGATAATGTGAGTAACAGGCAGAAGGATGAAGCTTGATTAGCTTAGCCAGGAGCGTTGATTTAGCCGTGTCCGTTTGTCCGTCTGTTTGACTGTCCGTCTGTCCGTTTAAACACCTATATTTCAGAGACCATAAGAGCTAGAACTACCAAATTTGGTGACAGCATTCCTTTAGGCAGTATTCATATTTTGGAAATTATAAAAATTTAATATTTATATAATAAATAAATAATAAAATAAAAGTAATATATTTTTGAATTCTTAAATATTTATATGCTAATTTAGATGGGTAACGAATGTTCTTTACTATATTATATGCTTACTTTGGCTCTTATTTATTTGTCAAATATGACATTATATCCATGCAATTCGTCACCCATGCAGATGCCATTGTTCACACTGATTTGTTTTCAGCAAAAAAAAAAAATGAAAAAAACTAGACGAATCGAAGTGGAGAGCAAGGGCTCTAGAGATTTCAAGTCGATTGGTTTTAAAATATGTTGTGCTCTAAATGCTTTGCTGTCAAGGGTTCTTCTTGGAGTGTTTGTTTCAGAGCCCTCCGATTCGTAGCGATAGTTTGGGAACCCCTTCCTCTTGCTCTTTTTCAGATCTCTCGAGATATCACTTAATGACACTCGAATGTGTGATTTCTGTGCCACTTGTGTTATGTCCTGTTAGGTGTTATGCGAAAAGTTATCCAAACTTTCTGCTGCTGCTGCTGCTCGAGGGTTAACCCAGGCAGCAGCAGCATCAGCAAGCCAGTGGAACAACAGAGATTATGTAACACTAATTCCATTAACCCCGTTGTGTGTGGTATGTCCTTCGTTCCAGCAAACCGAAAGCCCCGCCCTGCGCCGACTTTGTGTGCTGCTCGTTGCCTAATCAATTTACGATCATAATTACTTGGCTTTGGTCTCGGTTTTGGGCTTGGCTTTGGCATTTCGCTTTGGTCCTTGCCAAAAACGGCACAGATTCAATCTGGGCCTCCTGCAGCCTGCCTCCTGCCCCCTACCACCTCCCAACCTCTCGCATTCTCGCATCCTCACATCCTTGCAACCATTGCAGCCTCACCAGCCAGCATCCTTGCCTTTCCCCCCCCTTGACTTGCTCCAAAAACTGAGTCGGGGAGCAGGCCAATAGACGCAAGTAAAGGCTTCAAGATTGTGATCATTCACGTGTGAATTCAATTATCAACATTTTCAATGCCCGGCCCCGGAACTGGAGCGCAGCTGGACCTTTGCACCCGGTCCAGGACCCGGACACGGACACGGACACGGACCCGGACCCAGACTCCGACACGGACAGCGGGGCCGGTAGCCGGAATCCGGAGTGTGGTCGGTCACCTCACCACCGATGGCAGTTAGTCTTGGCCACGATGCATTTAGCCAGGGGCGTGGTCGAAAAGGGGGACAACATACCAATGCCTGCCTTGGCTGTGAAGTATAGTGAGAACGAACTGACAATATTCTTGCCAAAGGAAATAGATGTAAGAACTAGATAGATCCAAGGAAAACGCATGTGAATGTATATATCTGTTAAGGAAATTCTTGAGCCATTAATACTTGATTATTTTGTAAGCAAAAGTTTGCTTTTATAACTTAAAATATATCTAAATGTATCATATTTATAAGGAAATGTGGGTTTATCCAACGGAAATCGGTTGATTAATTTAAAACTTGATTATTTTATTACATTTCAAGCATAACTTGGCCTTTATAGTCTAAGACATCTCGATATTTATCATATCTAAAAATAAATGTAGGTAAATTCAAGAGAATTATTATTATTTATCATATCTTAAAATAAATTTAGGTAAATTCAAGAGAATTATTATTTTTGTTAGATTTATAATCGTTTAAATATGTTTTTCGAAGGCCAAAACCAATCCATTGACCTCGAAACCATTTTCCTAATATTAACCCTAGTTTTTCCTACTTTTACTTTAGCTTTTAATAATCAGCAACATTTTACATGTAACAATTTCCTAAACTTTCCTAAGGAAACTCTAATATAACCAATGAAAGCTTAATAACAAAAACGCACAAAAACTAGAGTTTCCCAAAAAAAGAAGAAGTGATAAAGCACAATTTATGCATGAAGTATATATAATATTATTTCCCATGATAAAATTAATGATAACGAGTCAAATGCGTCATTCGTCGTCCTCTTCTGCTTCTTCATCTTCGGGGCAAGCAAGGATGAATGCGAAACTACGTATACGTACGTACGTATGTACGAGTATGTCTGTATGTAGGAGCGACAGATAAAATTACTCATACGACACGTACGCCAAGTCAACAACATCTGTAGTCTACGCCAACTGCTTGTAGGTAAGATTTGTGGGGAAAGACAACAAGACTACTTATGGGTGATTAGCTCCTAAACCATGCCTGCGCATAAATTAAACATAAACATGCTAGCGAGAGATATACATAGAGATGGAGCATCGTCTGCTTAAAGTGTTTCACTCCATTTTTCGCATTTTTAGCAAAAAAATTCAAGCTTTTCCCTTGATTGAAATATAAAAATAGAGTAAATATAGAAGCGGTTATAAATCTCCTTCGGTATTTATGGATGCCAATGGTAAACCAAACCAAAAAAAAACATAAAAAACACCTTCTGCCCGCGGATTAATAATAAAAACTAAATGTTTTAAATGAAAAATAAATAATAGCTGAAAAAAACCCGGTATAAAATCCTCTGTATCCCAATTGCATTGCACATTTTGTGCACCATTTAAACCCGGTCGGTCAATGGAGGGAAATCGAGGGAAAATGGGCGGGAAAATCGGGCACGGGGGCACCGGGGGGAAAAATGTTTGTTGCGGCAGATTACGTAACGGGGCGTTTTTGCGTTTTTGACCGTCTCGTCTCTCCTTTTTGTATATGTTTCAGTCACGTTTTGGTATAATTCTCAAAATATGTATATACATTTCGCCGGCTTATATTAAATCGATATTTCATCCTACTTCCTGGTCCTGGTCGGCGCCCCTCCAACTCCACCACTGTCGCACACGTTTGTGTGAGTGCTGGTGATTTATATTGTTTGGCCACATGTGTGTGTTCGAGTGTGGCTGGCTGGCTGGCTGGGTGTGCGGCTGCTGAGTGTGCCAGTGTGTGTGTGGTGTGTGCGGGGTGTGTGTGTGTGTGTGAGTGGCAAAGTACAAGCCGCCGTGGCAAGACGCGCGAGGCGCATCCGAAAATTTCGTTTGCTGCAAGGGACAGAGTGTGTAATGAAAAATGTGTGGGGTATGACAGGAAAACGAGCGATGCAGAGGGACACCACCACCACCACCATCAGGCGGATGAGGAGCGGGCTGGGGGCGAAGGCGACGGCGATGGCGGAGGCGGAAATGGGGCCTCGTAGGCTGGATGCCAACCGCGCGCTCATGACAAACAAAACGCATCCCACACACACTCATCCACGGGGAGAAAATTAGGATTACAATGTCAAATTTCATGGTTTCCACTCTTAAAATGCACGTGGCTCCCACTTTTACCATTTAATTGTCGGTCCAGCCCAGTTAAAGTGAACGTTAACTTTTACTCATTATCCAACCAGACTAAATATATATCATGATCTGTCCGCAGGTTATTTTTTACCTTTAACATCAGAGTTGACTTCAAATATCAGTTACGGCTCCTTTTTATCATTTAACCTTCGGTTAATTAAGTCCAGTTAAAGTGAACGTTAACTTTTACTCATTCTCCAATTAAATGTAACATGAGATGTCCGCATGTTATTTTTTACATTTAACATCAGAGTTGACTCCAAATTTCAGGTACCTCTTCCTTTTATCATTTTAACCCAAGGTTAAATTAGGTACAGTTAAAGTGAACGTTAACTTTGACTGACTCCCTAACCAGACTCTATATTTATCATAAGATATCGTAATATATACAAGGTTAAATAAATTTTTCTTTTGAACATTTAACTGCAGTTCCATCGGCCTGATATCATTTGACCTTGGCTTAGAAATACCGGATATTAAGAAACCCGGATTGTATTTACCATTAGTTAGAGTAAACGTTAACCTCTAACTAAGCTCTACATTCATCATAAGATATCCGGAGCTTAAAGTCTTTTTTTCCTTCTTTTTGACAAAAGGATAACTCTGATTTGGACTCTAAAACCCACAGGTGAAAAATATGAATGATTAAATCAATTAAAAAAAGATAACTCTGATTTGGACCCTCTCTGACTTGGACAGGTAAAAAATATGAATGATTAAATCAATTAAAAAATTAATATACAAAAAAATAAAAATAAGAAGCCACTTAGCTATCCCATTAAAAATACAAGAAAAGAAATAAAATAAATAAAACAAAGTAGACTTGTAGACGAGTCCGGAGTCCAAAAAGGACTGAGCTAGCCAAGACTTCGGACTGCTATTTATACCTCAAAGTTTAGAGTTTGCCCTGTCAAAATACTGAATAATACTAAATTAATACTAATAAATTCATATTTATAGTGTGACCCTACGAATCTCACTTAATAATCCTTTGAGTCAGTGTGACCTTACTTAGTAAATAAAATAGTGTAACTTTTGAATAATAACGTGCTGAAATAATTTCTTGCCGTGTACTAATGCCTGCATTTATGTACTCTCTGTGTGTGTGTGTGTGTGTGTGAGTGTGTTTGCACGTAAGTGTATGTATCTGCAGCTGAGTATCCGTGTGCATGAGGAGCCCTGTCAGCCTGTACTTGTATCTTTGCCACTGCATCTTCGTGTGTCCCGTTAGTCGCCTGGGTCACCGGGTAGATTCGCTAGTGGATTTTCTCGTTTTTCTCCTCCGCCTTCGTCTCTGTGTGTGTTGTTCCTCCTCATCCTCCTCCTCCTCTGTACCGTTCCCGTTCCTCTTCCCCTTTCCTTTTCCTTTTCCCTTTCCTTTTCCCATCCTCTCTTCCTGGTCGGCATTTACCCGGCTCTTGTTCCGTTATTTCGCTCAGCTATTTGTGCAAGTCATTCACAAATACACATAAATATTACTCATACGTCACGTACGCCAGGTCAATGTTGTGCAGCCAATTAAAAAGCATGTTTTCCCCTCCCCTCACATTGTTTTTATTTATACAACATTTTTGAGAAGAATCTATTTGATTTTGGTTAAGGCCAGGCAGCCCCCGAGGAGCCGCAGAAAGTGCTCCTCCAGAAGAGCGGAAAAAAGAAACGCGAATGCGAATGCGAATGCGAATACGGCTAGGAAAATGTAGGAAAATGTACCATAAGTACAGGGCAAATAGGCCACTTTCAAAATTTCCTCCATTCTTTGTTATGCCCTGCTTGCTTGCTTGCATTTTTTGGTCCATAAACATTTACCTTGTTATAAAAAACTAGTCGCTAAAAAAATAAAGCCACAAACTTTAGAATAAATTGCATTCCCTTTTGTGTCCAAATTACGTATACGACAGAATGTAAATTTCAGATAAGAGTTTCGCTTTGCATATTTTAAGGTTTCGCCTTAAAGCATTTTTTTTCTCCCTTTTCTGCTTTTAATAAGCATCAACTTTAATATTCGCCAAAGTGTGCTGGCAAAGACGAGAAAAAAATACAACAAAAATAGGGGAAAATGGAAAATGGTAACCGATATCTGCTTATGAAGGAAACTATCTTTTAATCTTGGTAACTTCTTGTTTTCCCACTCATCGGCTTTCGTTTCTCCTTTGTTGTTTTCCTGGTTTCCTGGTGCTTCTTCCCTGTCTGTTCTTAAGCGTTTTCCAATTGATTTCTCTTTTACTTTCTCGGCTTATATTCTAAATGCTTTTTCAGGGAAGGTATTTGATTTCAAATCCTTTGGAAATGTGGTAAAATTTGCATATTGTGGTATTGAATGGAGAACTTCTACGAATAGGTATTAAATAAATATTAATTAGCAATTTAGCATCTAAAAGAATCTCTGGAGACCTCAAAGCACTTTAAATAGTGCCTAAAAGTATGCTTTTAAAAATGTTACCCTTGACATATATTCCATTGCATGCTTTTAGGCAGCATTTCAGGAGATTTCCTTGCTAGAATTGTTTGTTTTTTGAAACCCTGCCTTAAATACCTTTGATTATCAGAATTTTCATTGAAGAACTGTGTCTTTAAATCGTGACAGCTTCTTGGTCCGCCACTTATCGGCTTTCGTTGCTGCGTTGCCGCTTTTTTGTGCATTCCATCTATTCTAGATTCTCGATTCTCCTTGGCCCCTCTTCCGGTGTGTTTTTCTACAGCTCTTTCGCCGGCTTATATTTGCTCCATTTAAGCGCTTTCTTTAAATCTATTTTTAATCTCTTCGCAGAGTGCACTCCAAGTCGTTGTTTGTATTGTATTATTTGAGCTGGTGTGGGTGAGTGGCCCCCCCCGCCTGCGAGTGCGAGTGTGTGTGCGTGTTAGTGTGTCTGGGTGAGTGGGTGGCTGAGTGTGTGTGCGGGTTCGTTAGCTGGGAGTGTGTGTTAGTTTCAGTTCGAGTGGGTGTGTGAGTGTGAGTGTTTGGGTTAGGGCGCGGCAGTGCGGGTGTGCGGGTGTGCGGGGGTGTGTGCGGTTATGAGCCGGGTTAGTTTGCGTGGGCTGGCTGCCTTTTGTGGGCGTGGCCCAGCTAATAAGCAGGAAATTAAAATGTTATATGCATTGCCATGGCTGCCGCTGCTGGTTTTCCTCATTTCACTCCACACACACACACACCCTTTCCTTTCCTTTTCTTTCCCCCTTCTGCCCTTCGCCCCCTTGCAGTTCCTGCCTTTTCTCGATTTTTCCCGTGTCCGTCCGTCTCCTCGGGCATTGTCAACTCGGTCGCTCTTTCTTGCCCGACCCTCTGTGCCATATAAATATATGTATGTGCATGTACGGTCCAACTTCCCTGGGCGGAACCATGGCAAAAATTGTGAGTTTGAAATATCAGCCAAAATATAGGCTATGGTTTTTGTGAGCTTGGAAAGGTAGGAACAGTTATCTGCGTTACAGTGACTGAGAGCGGGCTCTCAGCGATCTGCACCAGAGAGAGCTTAACAATGGTATGTTAACCTAACATTATTTACAGCTTAACTTTATATATGTTAAGACTAGACAGTTTCTCTGCCCAGCCTCTGCCGTCACAATTTTTTCTAGGCAATAATTTAAGCAAGCAAGTGTATCATATATTTATTTACTTACAAAGAGTTAATTAATCAAGGGAATTAGTGGTTTTAATGGTATAAATTATGAGATGATAATTAATTAAAATAAAAATTATTAGGCATGTAAAGGGAGAATATATATTGACTTACCTAAAAATAGTTATTTATTCAAGATAATAAAAGACTTTAACATGTTTAAATTATGAGATGATAAGGTTTCCTCTATCCAAAGAAATTCTGTAGTTTTTGGACATATTCTGATAAGAATATAAAGTGAGTATAGTGCATTAAATTCAAGTTAATGTGGATAACTTTAAGAAACCATCATACTTACCTTAAATGGTAAATTTTTAAAGATTATTAAAAGTCCTAACTTGTTTAAATTATGAGATGATAAGGCTTTCTATACTTCAAGAATTATGGTTCTATCTGAACATAATCTATTAAGGATATAAAGTGAGAAAGGTGCATTAAATAAAAGTCAATACAAGTTGGTAGAACTCCAAGTAAGTAAATATTAATAAAGCCAAATGAAATTGTCTAACAAATTTATATGCCCGACACGCTCTGTTTGATATTTACGAATATGTACAACTTTTTAAAGACAAACCCCCAGATACCAGAGACCGTAAGCCCCTTGTAACATTCCACATCACCCATAATGGACACATAATTGTTTGAAAATGAAGTGGCTAAGCCAGGCACTTCTCGTAATCACTTTTGTTTCTAGTTTCGGGCCAAAAGTTTCACTTTGGGGAGACGCAACAAAAGTTCCAGCAAGTTCGTGCTGCCGAGGCTCGACTGTATACACACGGATATATAGTGTAGTGTGCGGTTTCGGTGGCGCGCCTTGAAGTATGCATTATTTTTACGTGTCAGTGCGCATTTTTGGCATAATTGAAGCACAAACAGCGACAGAACCGGAGCTCCAGCCTCAGCTTCTGTCTCCTCCTAGCTGAAGGTCGTTGCGGGCCAAGCCAGGACCCTGTCCCTGTAACCCACCCCCTATATCGCATCCCAACCTCCCTCCTCCCTGTCAGCGCCGCTTTTGGCAAAAGTTAACATTGCGTGCATGCAGCTCGACTGGACTTGGATTAAGTTTTTCACGTTTTTTTGGCTTTTTTGGTTTTTTTGTTCTTTGCCCCCGCACACCGAAAAGGAAAAGGATATAAAGGATATGGGAATATAGACAGCCAAAGTTTTGTGTCACGCCTTTTTCCACACAGCCCGCATCTTTGCCCCCGCCGACACGGAGAAAAACAAGCCTCGCCAAAAAATTTGTCATCAAATCGATTTTTCCATTGCCAAAATATAAAAAAGAAAATACAGAAATACAGAAATCCCTGGCAAATATAAAAATTTTATATCCAGCTGCGTCCCTAAGAATTCCGGGGATTCCCCAGGGGGGAGGGCTCCGGCTTCGCCTTCTGTGAATTGTGAATTGTGAAACAAACAACGAATCGAATCGCAACGAAGCGAAGTGCAGCGACAAAGGGGCCGCTGAAAGGTTCGAAATTAATTGTCAATAAAAGAGCACTGGATTGTGTGTTGTTGTGTTGGGTTGTTTTTCTTGTTTTGTTGCCACTGCCATTGCCATTGCCATGAGGTGTTAAATACTTAAAAAAGTGTACACGAATGCTGTTGTTTACAGATTTTATTTACAGGCTGACTCGGCCAGCCTCTGCCGGCCAGCCGCCTGTGTTTGCATGTGCAATTAAACAAAGAAGCGGAGGGGCAGAGGGGCAGAGGGAGGGCAACAAACAAAAACAGGAACATGCAAAGTCCTTGTATTAAAATCGATTGATGGGTATTAAAGGTAATGAAAATCGAAAGAAACGCCACCATTAAATATTAATTAATTGCAAAAGTTGAACGATATTTGCATATATCAATAAAGGGGATTTAATTCAATCATTTGCCTGATCTCTTTGTTTAAAAGCGAATGGGAAAGGTGGAACTGTAACAGCTTTTCGGTCTAAAAAGGGTAACAAAAATGGTAAAAATATCTAATGGCATTTTTTATTTAAGAATTTCTGAAAGTGAGCCACCTTGTAGCGGAAATCTTGAATGAAATCAATTGAAATGGTGTCCAAAAGTATGCAATTAATTTTTAAAGCATACTTTTAGACGGCACGTTTATTAATTTCGAACCTTAAGCGATTTGTGTGGCTATCTATGTTTATTAAAACGAAAAGAAACCTCGAATTGGATAATCACAATTCCCTAAAAATCTATTAAAATTACCCACTGCAAAATTTCACCTAGCAAAGGTTCCAAGTCCCTAAAAAACCCCCACAGCCCATTGAACTTTCAGCAAATTTTTCCGTATATAACCTCATTTTTTTTATATTTTAAATCTCTAAACATGTTGGATCTACCTAAACATGAAACTAATTTTTACGCAGTTCCTTAAAGCACTTGCTGAAATCATTTGAAATCCCCTAAGCAGGCTCCTAAAAGTATGCTGTGCTCTGCAGACGATATGTTGCATATATCACAGCATACTTTTGGGAGCCTGCTTAGGGGATTTCCAATCCTTTCAACGATTACTGTGCATTATTGCTACAAAAATCACCAGGGGGCTTTGAAATCCATAAAAAAGGTGGCCAAAAAGTATGCAATAAAATGTTTGCGGTGGCCAGGTCTGTGTAAATTTGATTTTCTTTTTAACGATATAACTTTGTTTGTGATATAGTTTGGGAGAGAGGCTAGCGCAGGGAATCTAAAAAAGTTGCTTGCCCGCACTTATAACTAACAAAGCACAGCCTGCTTTTGGGCGTACACTTTAAAGGGCATTTTCAAGGCTTTTCCAGGGATTACACACAATGAACCCATTGATTCGATTCGCTTCGATTTAATGCGATTTAATTAGTTTTTCTCGGTGCAGCCAGGCCAAACCGCTGCCGCTTCTCTTAGCAGTTTTTAAATGAGATTCTGTTTTATGTTCCACTGATCCTATATAGAGTCGAATTCCGACCCATGCCGGCGTCGTGCCCTCTTTCGCAATTTAACGACTTGTGCGGTTTTTTGGGGGTGGTGGGCGGTGGCCTGGTGGGCCGGTGGGCGTGGCCGCGCTGTTTCTGGTCGACTCTTATGTAAAAACCTAATTAAAAGTGCTTTATTATGCAATTAAAGCAGATAATGTCACATTGCAGTGCGGTTTAGGGGGTGGCGATGGGAGGGAGGCACTTCTCTGAATTTATTTGGTTTTAATGGGGGGAGGGGGACTAGGGGGTACGAGTGGGAGTGGAACCTACTAAGGCGTTACGCATTTGCCAACTGATTTTCGAAAAACTGATATTGGGTAAAGAGAACAATGCACTCGCCTTGGCACCCAGGACATCCAGACATCCAGGCTTTCTCCTCCGAAACTAATCCCGCTCGGTCCCCATGTCCTTCTCCCCCTCTGTCCCTCATTGTTGACAATTGTTTTGCATAAATTCTTTTTTTTTCTTTCTTTTTTTTCTGTTGGCTAGCAAAATGTAAAATCCTCACTTGTTTGTCCATTGGCAGAGAGGACGAGAGCACGAGGACGAGGATGAGGACGAGGACGAGGTCTCTCTCTCTCACATTTTGTGGGTGCTTCGGGAGGGGGTACAACTTTTCCCTTGTCTTTGCTTTTTGTCCTGATTTATGTGCCTGGTGCATTTCTGTCATATAGCCCTCGCCGCCGAACCCTGCACTATTTTCCCCATCCATTTTCCTGGCTCCCCAGTATCCCAGTATCAGTATTCTCTGGTTTTTGGTCCCTGTTTCGGCGACAGTTTTCGAGTGCTGAGCCAAAACTTCACACACATTCCCCGATTCCCCGAGAGTCCAGAGTCCTCCAATGTATTTATACAAACATAAAATATGCTAATTTATTGCTGTTGATTTTAATAACTTGGGCCGCAGCCCACATAAGTATGC
The DNA here is from genome assembly GCA_008042535.1 of Drosophila tani. Classification (NCBI taxonomy): domain Eukaryota; kingdom Metazoa; phylum Arthropoda; class Insecta; order Diptera; family Drosophilidae; genus Drosophila; species Drosophila tani. The sequence goes on along the minus strand of VNJO01011081.1, from coordinate 29,247 downwards.
AGTGCTTATCGATGCTGCTGCTGGTTTTTTTTGGGGCGGTGCCCGTAATTGGAGCACAGAGGGTTAAAAATATGGCCTGACACTTACATAAGTCACTCAGCTGAGCCTCAGTTTCAGTTTCCAGTTCCCAGCTTGCAGCTCCCAGCTCCTGCTCAGTCCGAGTGTAATAAATTCAGCTTCTTTTACTGTCAGTCCATTTCATTTTTCCTTAGGCACATTAAAGATGCAGTACGTTTTATTACAGCCCCAAGTACTGCATACATATGTCGTATTTACTTTTTTCCCTCGTTTATTATACATGCCAGCCAAAGTTTTTGGCCAGGCCAACACACATATACGATATATATATTGGCTAACATGGAAAAAATAAATAGAAGCTGAAACAGAAACAGAAACAGAAACAGCCTCGACTTGGCCCTCTAGAAAAGTTGCTTAACTAATGAAGCGCCTTACATGTCGTCGTCCTAGTCGTCCTAGTCGTCGTCGACGTTGGCAAATGACAGTCAACAAATATAAATATATACTTACTAACACGCCCCATTTTGCAAATAAAAAGCGAAATAAAAATGCCCGGCAAATGACACTCATAGTCATAGCAGTCATAGCTGGCCCCCTTTTCCCTTTTTCCATTTTCCTTACTTTTCTTTATTGGCAAACACAGACCAGCGACAAATACGGCTGATTAGCGGACTTAATTGCGAACAAAATATGATATTCTGTTTACCATTTGTGGCGCATAAATTTAATCAGCCAAGAACTTGTGTTTCGGCTTGTTTTCCATCTCGAAACCACTAACTGTTGCTTTTATCGGTTCGGTTTATTAACATGTCCAAGTTGGGTGCCCATGATTGATGGACCCATAAAAGTGTACAACTTGTTCAATAAAATATCAATTTCATGATAATTTGATATACAAATGTACAAAGTTCGGGCCAAGTTTGTTTCTTTTTAGTTTTTGATTGATGACACATAGGGGGAGTCCGTAGGAAATGGTAGTAATGAAACGTGGTACTCTCCGCAAGGTCAGAAACAGCTGTATTGTCAAAAAAAATATTTAAAAATATAATAAAAAAATAAATAATAAATATAGTACCATATATCTATATATCTATATCTATATATCCATATATCTATATATCTATCTATACCCAAGCCTGGTCTTTTTATGTTTTTGGCATAAAGTCAAGCCCTTTATTTCCTATTTCAAAAAATATTCCTCTAAACCGAAAATACTATTTTCTTGTAATAAATAATAATATCTTTTAGTTTCTATAAATATTAAGTTTGTTTAAAACCTTAATATACACAATTGATTACTGCTGTTACTATAATCTTGTAGCTGACCTAACTCAATGGGTAAATCCAGCTTAAAACAAACTCAAACCCCCATTTATATTTACATCACAAAGGGCCAACCTATATTAAATTAATTAATCGCAGTAAGCAGTTGCTATACTTACCTAGATTTCTTGATATTACAAATTGCTGATCTCAGCACTAACATTCCTATAAAGGTGGGCTGGCGGAAGAATGACATAAAAACGTTTGAAATCCACAAGCACAGCAAAAAGATGTACAAACTTATATCGGAACCCAATCGAGACTGCAAAAATAAGAAAGAAATGATGTGCTGACCTTTAGGTTTCCGGTTATGGAAAAAGCTTTCGAGCGCATATATTATTGTAAATATATTACGAAGATATTTGATAATAAAAAATAAATATATTTAATGGTTATAAAATAAATAAAAGGAAGTTTAAACTAAGTTTAAAGAATTCAATTTATATGGAACCTAAAGATATTGTAATTAAATGGGTCTAAACTTGATATTCTTTTATATCATATAATAAATAAAGTTATTTTTGTGAATATTATAGTAATTTCTTATAGTTATTTCTTTAATTTTATATTTTCTTTATTTTATATTTATTAAGCTAATATTTTTTGTATTTATAATATTTATTTATTAAATTAATATTTATTTTTATATAACAAATAACGAATTTAGCATTCCCTATAATTCACAATGATATTCTATGATAGTGCATAGTTTATTTTAGAATTATAATTTATTTGTTTGGACTTTAAAAGATGATCTTATACGGATTTATTTCTAAGACATACCCACAGCTTTGGGATTTAAATGAATCTCCTCATCTAGTTCGAACTTTCAGCTCCACATCCCAGTTCCGAGTGTGTCTGGGGGCTACCTTGGCCATCGGTCGCTCTGCATTTCCGCATTTCGCTTGCCACAGCAAATTTTCGGCTCAGCGAAGTTATAAAACCCACCTGGCCGTCGCCTCAGCTGCATTGTCTTAGCTTAGCCCGCCGCCAGAGCCCATCATCGATTCGCCATGTGGAAGTATCTTCTCGGTTTCCTCGCTACCTTAGCCGCCGTCGCCGCCGCTCCAGGTTGTCTAGGAGTTGCTCCAGAGTCTCTGGAGGAGCTGAATCGCCAGACCCGCCAGCAGCAGATAGTCCAGGAAGTGATTGTGGAGAATAACTTTGGAGGTCCTAGTTTTAGCGGTCCCAGTATTAGCGGTCCCAGTTTCGGCGGACCAGGCTTCGGCGGACCTGGCTTCGGCGGACCAGGCTTTGGAGGACCCGGCTTCGGGGGACCTGGCTTTGGAGGACCTGGCTTTGGAGGACCTGGCTTTGGTGGGCCTGGCTTTGGTAGGCCTGGTCCCAAGGGTAAATTTGGCGGATTTGGATTTGGCAGCTTTGGCCGCAGCTACGACCAGGACGAAGAGCCACAGCAGCAGCAGCAGTATCAGGCGCCCAGCGGCATTCCAGCGCCACCCTGTCCAACCAGTTACGTCTTCTCCTGCGGAGCTGTCATCACTCAGGTTCCCTGCGGCTCCAGCTCGTGTGGTGGTTATTAGGACAACAAACTTCTAAAAAAAATATAATAAAATTAAAGTTGAATGAAGAAACTGCGTTAACTTAATGGCTTACCTTTTTTGGTACAGGAAACTGATGAGTAAGAGGTGGCTTTCTTCCAAAACAGCTTTATATCCAAACCTTTGCGGTGTGATATTATTAATTAAAATTAAGTTGATAAAAATCGTAAACTAAATATATAAAAAATATATTTATAAAATATTTTATACTTTTATATTATATATAAGCCAAAAGATTAGCTTAAATCTAAACAAGAAAAAGTGTGAGCAGGCCTTCTCTAATTGTGCTCCAACTAAGTCTTCGTTAAACTTAGTGTCATAACACCATAAAGTTGCATATTGATTTATTTATTAAAATTAAGTCGACAACAAATATTCGATAAATTTCCTATTATATTTAAGCAAATCATGTACCACTTATACTAATTTTAATAAAATAAATGTATATTCAAAGTCTACCCTGCAACAACACTTTCCACTACCTATGAATATTGTCATAACACCATTATGGGACTTGACTGAGCTGATTAAAGCATTTATTTATAAAAAAAAGAGGTTGCACTCTTTACCAAAAAAAACTCAAGCCAAGAATAAAAATAGTTACCTCTTTCTGTGCTCCAATGAAACCTTCTATGAATAGTGTCATAACACCATAATGGATTTGACTGAGTTGATGTTGTGTTGATAGAAATTTACCCATTTAAAAGTAAACAAAAAACCAGTGTGATTTTTACCGAAAAAATCTCAGCAAAGACCACTTATAGTTACCTCTTTCTCTGTGCTCCAATAAAACCCTCGATAAATAGTGTTATAACGAAATAATGCATTTGACTGAGTTGATTAAAGCATCTAATGCGAGTGACTCAATTACGTTAATGACTCTATTTAATTATTTTCCACACACAGTGAGTTCGATATTAAAAGGTATCAATATATATTATTTAACAAATTACAGAGAGGCCCACAAGTGCGTTGGCATATAAATCACTGTAACGATTTAATGACTTTCATAAATAAAGCTAGCCCCGGGGCCCGCGGGGCTTCGCTTCGCTCATTTTGGAATCATCCTGATGACACTTAATGGCAGTCACAATGGGAATAAAATCCATGTCGAGTGCCATGCCTCCTCCTCTTTTCAGCCCCCGCTTTTAGCCGGGGAAATGTCGGCCCCGAAATTAAAGTTCCATTTGCAGTAGAAGATGACTTCTGAGTGTAGTTTATGTCATTTGTCTGTCAACTTGTTGTTTACATTTTAGGGCCCATTTTGCGCTACTCCAGCTAAGCTTAATGTTGCAGTTAAACTCAGCAAAAAGTGTATGGCACTTGTTATTTATGCTGACACATTCACATTCACACACAGTCACTGCCACACACAGCTCACAGCTCGGCTCGGCTAGAGGACTCTCCAGGACAGGCTGGGGCCAGGATTCACCGCCGAACGAGTGGAGGGGGAGGACCGACCGGTTGGCGATGAGTTTCAGTTGTGGCTTTTACAGCAATTTTATATGAAAAAGGCGATTTTGATGAAATGTGTACCTACGTTATGGCAGCTCCTCCCATCGCCCATCGCCCATCGCCCAATCTCCTCCTATCATCACCCAACAGCATCGAGTTCTCGCTGATTGTTTATATTCGGCACTTTTACGGCATCACACTATATATACCAGACCGGGATCTATATATATATATATAGGATATCTACATATATATCAAGGGGCTGTTTAGTTTACCTGACACTTTCAAGTTAACCGGAGTGTAAGGAAACAGTCCTAAGTACATATAATTACTCTTGTTTGTCAACGTCTACGGGGAAGGCAGGCTCTCCTCTCCTCTCCTGTCCTCTCCTGGCCAAAAATCAATATTTGGCCAGTGTTTTTCGACCAATAAAAATTAAATGGCGACCGAGCGACAAGTTTTCCGGCTTTTTTGAATGTGCCAGAAAATGTTTTAGTGGCGGTGGCCGTAACGGTGGCCAGGCTATTAGACAAAAGCCAACAAAATTCAAATAATTACATATGCATACAAATGCCAAAACCACTTGGGCCAAAAAGATCGTGCTGTCTTTAAATCGGAAACGAAATCGGAATATTGGGCCAATGCTATTTTTGTGTAATTAAAGTTTGGACTTTGAAGCAAAGTTCTGACACTAATTTGTGTTTGGAATGGGCTTAATTTTGAGAAAGATGGTAGAAGAATAGGGTTTTTGGAGAGTATTTATACAACAGACTGTGTTATAAAGCTGTTTCAGGCGGGGCACCTCTTCCTCATCAATACCTGTGCTGATCAACTTTCACTTTCATTGTAATTAAGAAATAACTCACGCTTTCAGCTGTAACAAATTTTAATATTAGAATTTGTGTTCTCAAAAATTGCGCCTAAACTGAGTACAAAACCACCTCTAAGTAAGAACAAATGTACTCGGTCGTTATTTGAGTACGTATTTTCATATTTTAAATCCATTTTTCCTTAAATATTCATTCTGTGTAAGTATGCAGTTGGGAATTATAGTGCGTTAAATGCGTTGATCTCGTTTCTAACAAGAAATCTGTGTGCTTTGGACTTGGTTCAGCTCTAGATTTTAAATCCTTTAAACCTGCTTCTGACCTGGCAGGGTTGTCACCACTTTCAGATTGCATTCAGCCAAGTTGCAGCTAGAACCATTTGGGAATTTTAAAGCAAACCAAGGCGTTGTTAAATAAGTATTCAAATTAAATTAGTTTATTGATGAATCGCATTTATTTATAAGAAAATTGAGTACAAATCTATAGTTTTGAAGGGAAAATAACATATACTTAAAGTCACAAAATAATGTAGGAAGTATTAAGTTAATTTTAAGATTTATTTAACACAAAAACCAAGAGTTTTCACAGTATATTTAGTAAATAATAAATAAATTAGCTTTAATACGTAATGAAAACATAAAATATATTATATAAAAAATATGTAAAATATATCAAATATACAAAATATACAAAATATCTAAAATATATAAAATATATAAAGTATCGATCCAAAATTTTTTTCTCCAATTTTTCAATATTTTACTTCCAAATAATTAAGATTTTAATAGCGAATCGAAAAATATACGCCATTTGGCTATCCGTTGATTTTTGGCCATAATATGCTCTCAGAAAGACCTCAAATATTGTTAATTATAAAGAAACACTAATGAAAGTCTTAGCCAAAAAATAATAATAATAATAATTAAAAATAATCATAACTAAGCCAAAACAGCTTTAAATTCAATTCGGTAAGCTGTTCTAGGTTCGTTTTTATTTGGTCAATAAAACTGCAAACTTATTTAAGAAATTTAAAAAATATATATTTTTTTCAAATTTTGAGAATTTTAATGATGGTACCCCTTATAGAATTTTGAAAAATCGATCCAAAATTTTTTCTCCAATTTTTCAATATTTTACTTCCAAATAATTAAGATTTTAATAGCGAATCGAAAAATATACGCCATTTGGCTATCCGTTGATTTTTGGCCATAATATGCTCTCAGAAAGACCTCAAATATTGTTAATTATAAAGAAACACTAATGAAAGTCTTAGCCGAAAAATAATAATAATAATAATTAAAAATAATCATAACTAAGCCAAAACAGCCTTAAATTCAATTCGGAAAGCTGTTCTAGGTTCGTTTTTATTTGGTCAATAAAACTGCAAACTTATTTAAGAAATTTAAAAAATATATATTTTTTTCAAATTTTGAGAATTTTAATGATGGTACCCCTTATAGAATTTTGAAAAATCGATCCAAAATTTTTTTCTCCAATTTTTCAATATTTTACTTCCAAATAATTAAGATTTTAATAGCGAATCGAAAAATATACGCCATTTGGCTATCCGTTGATTTTTGGCCATAATATGCTCTCAGAAAGACCTCAAATATTGTTAATTATAAAGAAACACTAATGAAAGTCTTAGCCGAAAAATAATAATAATAATAATTAAAAATAATCATAACTAAGCCAAAACAGCCTTAAATTCAATTCGGAAAGCTGTTCTAGGTTCGTTTTTATTTGGTCAATAAAACTGCAAACTTATTTAAGAAATTTAAAAAATATATATTTTTTTCAAATTTTGAGAATTTTAATGATGGTACCCCTTATAGAATTTTGAAAAATCGATCCAAAATTTTTTTCTCCAATTTTTCAATATTTTACTTCCAAATAATTAAGATTTTAATAGCGAATCGAAAAATATACGCCATTTGGCTATCCGTTGATTTTTGGCCATAATATGCTCTCAGAAAGACCTCAAATATTGTTAATTATAAAGAAACACTAATGAAAGTCTTAGCCGAAAAATAATAATAATAATAATTAAAAATAATCATAACTAAGCCAAAACAGCCTTAAATTCAATTCGGAAAGCTGTTCTAGGTTCGTTTTTATTTGGTCAATAAAACTGCAAACTTATTTAAGAAATTTAAAAAATATATATTTTTTTCAAATTTTGAGAATTTTAATGATGGTACCCCTTATAGAATTTTGAAAAATCGATCCAAAATTTTTTTCTCCAATTTTTCAATATTTTACTTCCAAATAATTAAGATTTTAATAGCGAATCGAAAAATATACGCCATTTGGCTATCCGTTGATTTTTGGCCATAATATGCTCTCAGAAAGACCTCAAATATTGTTAATTATAAAGAAACACTAATGAAAGTCTTAGCCAAAAAATAATAATAATAATAATTAAAAATAATCATAACTAAGCCAAAACAGCTTTAAATTCAATTCGGTAAGCTGTTCTAGGTTCGTTTTTATTTGGTCAATAAAACTGCAAACTTATTTAAGAAATTTAAAAAATATATATTTTTTTCAAATTTTGAGAATTTTAATGATGAACCCTTTAATGAACCCTTATAGAATTTTGAAAAATCGATTCAAAATTTTTTTCTCCAATTTTTCAATATTTTACTTCCAAATAATTAAGATTTTAATAGCGAATCGAAAAATATACGCCATTTGGCTATCCGTTGATTTTTGGCCATAATATGCTCTCAGAAAGACCTCAAATATTGTTAATTATAAAGAAACACTAATGAAAGTCTTAGCCGAAAAATAATAATAATAATAATTAAAAATAATCATAACTAAGCCAAAACAGCCTTAAATTCAATTCGGTAAGCTGTTCTAGGTTCGTTTTTATTTGGTCAATAAAACTGCAAACTTATTTAAAATATATAAAATTATAAAATATATAAAATATATAAAATATATAAAATATATAAAATATATAAAATATATAAAATATATAAAATATATAAAATATATAAAATATATAAAATATAAATGAATACTCTTTATATTCATATAACCGATTTATTTATACTTTAATATTTCCCAAAGAGAGTTAAAACTGTTGCAAATTTATAAAATTAACAAGTGGCGTGTTTTTTGTACGATGAAAGTCCATTAAAAATAAAAACGTTACCTTGACTTCCCTGATACATTCAAGCGACTGATGGCGCGGCTTTCATTTAACGAAAATCCGGATTTATTTGAAAGTAAATAAGGACCACGGGATGCCCGTGAGACCAATTAACTTTGTTCGCTGTAAAATGCCATCTGGTTGAATATGAAATCCCAGTTGCAGGCTAAAAGAGCCAAAAAACAAAACCAAAAAAATACGAAAAATAAAAAAAAAGCAGTCAGGCCCCGAGTCGGGGCCGAGCGAATATAAAGTCCCAGTTCCGGCCAAAATAAATCTCTGTCCCCGATTCCCAGGTCCCTGCCGTACGTACGTACTCCGGTCTCCGGTCACCACCCGGTCACCCATGGCTAAGACCCCTTTTTGGACAATCATCGCATCTCCGCTGGGGGTCACACCCAAAGTCACAAAAGTCACGCCAACGTCAGCAGTGATCAGTTTGAATGGGTGGTGGAAAATGGCAGAAAAAGCGCCGGGGTGGGGCTACAGCTACAGCTACAGCTTCGGTTTTGGTTTCGGTTTCGTTTTCGCTTTCGGTTTTTGGCGGAAAAGTGCGAGCCCGGCCACAATCTGTGGGCCATCATGGGGCGAACGGCGAACCATCGACATCGACATCTACATCGATGGCCATCGAGGACACGTGTCCGTCGTAGGATGGGCCTGGGATGGCCTGGTATGGCGCTGCGACAAATGGTCTCCGGACCGGACCGACCGAAGTCGCAATGCGAATTCCGGCCACAAAAGCACGGACTCTACAATGGCCACTTCCTTGCCACCTTTCCGGCGGACCTTCTGCGTCCGTCCGCCGTCCTCTGTCCGGTGCTCATTTCTTTTTCTCTTTCTCATTTCGCTTTGCTCCTCGCTGCTCGTTTTCGTTTCTGGCTTCTCGTTTTCATTTCTCGTTTTCTGTTGTCGTTTTTGGCTTTGTTGACAAATCATTCTATGCGTGTGTGTGTGCGAGTGTGTGGGCTGTGGGCGTGGCAGGAGCAGGAGCAGTCAGGTGGCCCATTGTCCGGGCCAACTGGTATATCATTCATTCAGCCGGGCAACGGATACGCCGATGTTGGGCCAACGTCATCTGGCACTTGCCAATGCACCTGTACCTGTCCGACGCTCCTCCTCCTCCTGCTCCTGCTTCTGCTTTGCTGATTCTGTCCCAAAAACTAGTTTTGGTTACATGTGAACACGCAAAAAAAAAATAATAATGCATATATTAGAAAAAGGTGGGATCAGGGATCAAGGCTATAAATGGAAGGGTCCCGGGTTCAACTTCAATATTTTTGGGATCATTTTCCCATTTCATTCCTAAGCCCAAAACTAGATTAGTTTAAATCCCACATTTAATAGATACTTGGAGAAAAAAAGAGAGGATGCGAAGTGTATAAATAATAATAATAAAATTAAAAATAATATAATAATAAAAAAATGATAAAAAATATTAAATACAAATAATAAATAAATAATAATGAAAAATAATAAAATAATAAACGAATGTTCTCGCTCTTTCACACGTTTTCTGCAGAGGGAGAGCTGCACTCTGGGAGAATCCGTTCTCTTAAGTTTATTTCTTCCACGCTTTGCCTGCAATGTGCAAGCAATGGAGAGAGAGAAAGCATTTAGTGTTTGGTTTAAGATGCGCTCTGAGAGAGCTACGAGAGAGACCATTCTTTCCATTTTTTCCTTGAGATAGGAACCGAGCTCTCATTATAATAACCATAAAAGGAGAGCAAGTCTCCTAATTATATAAAATTAAATAGATTTAAATAAATAAATATTACATATTTAATATAAATATTACATATTATATAATATAAAATAAAAACCCATTACAAAGTTTTTTTAAATCAACTAAAATATAATTTATTTAAAGCCATTGATTAGCTTAATTGCTTCTGCGTATTTAAGAGGGTAATATATTATTATTTGTATAAGCATAAATATTTTCCTTATCGGAGTCGGAGTCTATGTCTGGCACTGAGTCCAAGTTTGAGTATGTGTCAGAATCCGAGTCAACTTCGCCTGAATCATTCCATTCATTCATGGTGAGCTGCGGGTGGGATTCAAGGAAGATCTTATACAAGATCTCCAAGTACTGGACGCGCTTGTGTTCTTCCGGCTGCAGCTCCAGCAACTCCGTGTGCAACTCGAAAAACCAATTGGCCCGGTCTTGATCTAGACCTAGGTACTGGAATCCTGCCTTGAACTGGGTGATGAGATCCAACTCGGTGGGACCGCCGTCGCCCTCCGCAGGTGCCGCCGCCGAGCCTTGCGAGCGGAGCAAGTTGATCATGGGCTCACGCACGTCGCCGACGCAGTACAGACAATCGCTCATCGCGCAGACCGTCAACAGAATTGCCCTATCCTTGATCTCAAGCTGGAGGTCTCCTTGGTCCATTTTGGTTCGCTGTAGGCTGTAGGCTTTAGGAATGTTGCCGGGGAAGAGGACTTTTTCGGAGGGAAATAACTTACTTTTGGTATATATAAGTCGATGAAAGCAAAATTTCACTAGAAAATTCCAGGAACGAAGTGACTTGTATAATATAGAATCGGAATCTATATGTGATTTTGGACTGACTTTGCATGGCCTGCTGCTGCCAGCATTTTTCTTGAAACATATATTGGAGATTTTATATAACTATTTCATTAAATATAGCTTCGAAAATTGTATTATCCTCAGGAGGAGATAATTAATTTAAAAGTTTTCTTTACAATATTAATATATTATTAATAAATTAATATTAATTGGTTAAATATGTGTAAAGAGGGGTCACACTGGGCAGCAGCGGGCACACACTTGTAGTATGACCAGGTTTTACAGAGCCATAAAACGAAATAGAAAGGAGAGCGAGAGATCGTTAAAGGAAGTCGGTCACTCTTAGTTGAGCTTAATATATCTTTCTATCATTGTGTAAACTATAATAATTAAACCTATAATTATTAATAAAAGCTCTACATATATGCATTATATATATATATAGGTGAGTATATGTAAAGCCAGGAAAAAGTCACCCTTTGGAGCTCGGCCCGCTTGGCTGTGTTTAGTCAGGAGGAAAAATTCCAATTTAATATGCATTAGATTGGCTTTATGGGAAATATGTATATATATGAAATAAGACCAGATTAACCCGCATTTTATACTATTTTTTTCGCTTGATGTATGTGTGTGCCCTGCCTTGCCGTGCCCTGCCCTGCCGTGCCTTGCCATGCCGCCTGGCAATGAAAGACACAAAGAGTCACTGCATCAATGGACGAGTTTGAAGGCACGATGACTAGATTACGCTTATAATGAAGGCCTCGGGGGGTGCACACAGGGTTGGGGGCCTTTTTTGAAGGGGGTGGGGGGTGGAGGATGGGGCTAAGGGGGTGAGACCCTTAACCCTCTGTCTGTCATGCGGCGAAAGGTAAGCCCGGCAAAAAGGGTGCCCCGGTGCCCGGGTGCCACTGGGAGAACGCAAAAGCGAGCAACGAGCTCGAGCTCGGGCTCGGGCTCTGCTGCTGCTGTTGCTGCAAAAAAAAAGAAGGAATTATCATGAATGGAAACTAATCCTGGCCATGCCCTGAAAGCTTATCACAGAGCCGGCTTTCTGTGGGTCTTTAAAAAATATGTAGGAGCCGAGCCTCTCTGCGGCTTCGTCATTGAATTTACAGAAATTTTTGTAATATTCATTTCGGCCGCCGAGCAAAGGAAAACTTACATTAATCTAGTAGTTTTTGAGTGAAATTAAAAAGAGGGGCGAGAGCCTCACAATTTTCAATGGTTGCTACGAAATGCCTGAAATGCCTGGGCCATTCTCTATCCAGCTCATTGGATTAAGGATTAGGGACACACCCGCACTCCTCTTCGGGAAATTGGGGAATTTCAATTAAATTAAAGGAGAATATAAAAAAGGGTAAGCCTTAAAGTTTGATTGAAACGAGTTTGATTTTTTCTCTTTTGGAAACTGAGTATTTTGTAAAAGCTTTTCTCAAAAATATGGAAAAATTCCAGTGAAGACTAGGGCCTTCTCTGGAGCCCGATTTCTTTTAGGGTTTCTTTTAAATTTGTGAAGCAAATCTTCAAGTTTAATAAGCATTTCTTTGCTTTTGTTTGTCTGTCTCGGGAACTTTTTAGCTATTTAATGTAATAATTTTGTACATTAAATAGTTAAAAAGTAATAATAAATAATATAATAATACAATAAATAATATAAGATATATAAATATTAATAAATGTAATAATTTTATACATTAAAAAGTTAAAAAGTTTCCGAGACAGACTTAAATTTCCTTTCCTTTAAAATATGAAAAGATTCCACTAAAGACTAGGTCTTCTCTGGGTCTTCTTTTATGTGTTCTTTTAGGGTTACTTCCATATTTATAGGGCAATTCTTTAAGTTTAATGAGCATTTGCTATTAAGTAAAAACTAGATAACATTGATGTCTCTCTGTAACTATTTTGTAATACATATTTTCACGAAAATATTTACAGAATCCTCTGAAGACTAAACTCTTCACTAAAACCCTCTTCCCTTGTGACTTTCTTTTGAATAAATAAAGGCAATTCTTCAAGTTTAATAAGCATTTCTTCGCTCATGTTTTCTTAATAATAACATTGTTTTCTCTCTAAGGAAATATATATACTTTTTTGAACAAAATGATTACCAGATTCCTCTAAGGACTAAGTTCTCTCAGAGCCCTCTTCTCTTGTGGCTTTCTTCTAAATTAATAAAGGCAATTTTTCAAGTTTACTAAGCATTTCTTTGCCTTTGTTTACTTGATGCCTGTCCCTGTAACAATTTTGTAATCATTTTCTCTCCAAAAAGATTCCTCTCAAGACCAAGCTCTTCTCTGGAGAATCCCTCTCCCCTGTGGCTTTCTTCTAAATTAATAAACGCAATTCTCAAAATTGCATTAGCATTCCCTGTTGTTTTTTGTGTTGTGTTGATGTCTCTCTAAACTATTTTTTAATAAGACAGACTTCTTAAAGGCAATTTCGGCGACGACGACGACGGCTACTTTGACAGTTTATCACTCAGCCAAAAGTTTGTTTGGCGGAAACTTAAATTGTTCTTTTTAGTAGAGCCCCCCGTGGCAGAAAATAAAATTAGCAACTTTGGCGATGATGCTGACAGGGACAGGGACAGGAGGACGGAGGACAGAGCAGCTCCTTAATATTGATTAAGTTGGGGAAGAGGAAAAAGTAATACGAAAATACCTTTTGTGCCGTGCCTTTTGTGGCCTTTGTACCTTTTGTATTTGTACCTTTGGCATTAAGGAAAGGTGACCGACCGCGTGTCATTGAACCTTCGAAAATAACTCACATACTGAGAGCGAGAGCGAAGAGAACTTTATTTATAATCATGATTCATGACATGGAATGGAATGGAGGGGAGTGTAGGGTGGGGAGGGGGAGTCGGGGGGGAGCATGGAAATATTGTTGTTCATTTTTTTCCAGCCAGGAATCTCGGATGAAGTTCATTCAACCGTGCGAAGTGAACTCAACTTCAATTTGTTTTTTGTATTTTGTATTTGTTTTTTTCTTTTTTTATTATTATTTTCCATTGGTGCATTCTCCACTCTCCACTCTCCGTTCTCCACTCTCCGTTCTCCACTTTAATATGTACATATATATTTAAAGTGTTGTGCCTTTTTAATTATCCTTTTGGCGAGAGATGATGAAAAAAGTGTATATAATACACTCTCCTACGCCTTCCCTTCAGCCTTCCCGCCCCGCTTCACCCCTTAAACTTTACTTTTCATTTGTAATTATAACAATTCCGTAGAGGGGCGGCAAGGGGGGGATGGCAGCAGAGATGAAAAACTGGCAAATGGCGAAATGGCGGTGCTTATGTAATTACAACACTTCGCTAGAGGGGGTAGGAGGGTCGGGCCCAAGCTGAGTTGCAAACTCGGGAGGCTGAATGGGGATTACTTCCAACGGACCCACATAGTTCGGGTAATTCCCGGTTAATTGGACTGTCAATTGATGCGGGCCGTGTGGAAGTGGAAGTGACTACTGGCTGGAATGGCGGCGTAGATGCACCCTTTCCCTTGCACGCTCTGGAAACTTTGTTGGCCCTGCGAGTTTCCAAGCGGCAGCGGCAGTGGCAGTGGCAGCCTTTAACCCCCATGCAGGCACTCGTTCCTCCTCCTCGCTTCTGTCTCTTAGCATTTGTGCAATATTTTGCCATGAATTGACGGGCTCGTTGATAGGCATTCGATAGTTTATGGGCTAAGAGGGGGCGCTGGGGGTTCAATGGGGGTTCAATGTTATTTGTATGGCCTAAAAGTTTTTCCCAAAAGCCTGCTGATGCTGAGCGAGGAGAGGGGCCAAAGCTTGTTTGCAAATTCAATTGAAATTGCATTTGAAATCATTTCGGCATTTAGCATTATTATACATATTGTAGCCTGTATATATACGGTATATATATGTATATATATGTAGTGTATGCCTGTTCTATATAGCTATATATATAGACCTGTGTTAGTTTGCAATTTACCACAATTTGCACAATTTATTTGCTTTGACTTTGACTCCTCAACTCGGGGCCAGGCCAGGCCAGGCAGTATTTTGCCAAATTATGCACATTTTCCATCCTATTTTATTTCATTTGATTTCATTCCATTGCAATTCATTTCAATTCCAGCGAGCGAGCTCCCACATTCCCGCCGCCACTGCCGCCGCTCATCTATTTCCATTTTTATTGTTTCTGTTTCTGTTTCGGCATCATTTTCATTTTCATTTTCATTACGACTAAAGTGCGGTTTTCGCACACCCAAAGATTTGACCGACAATCGGCATCCGCATCCGCAGCCGCATCCTGTATCGTCCTTGTACTGATAGAGAGAGACCAGCTACCCCAGCGAGTGTCGATTGAAAGCAATTTGATTTGGCCAACAATCTGCCGGGCTGATTGAGGAATTCCGGCGGATAGGCTGCGAAAATTATCGCACATTTTGAGTGCTGAGTGCGCTGAGTGGTGTGTACTTTTTAATCGGTGGCGCATTTTGGCGCAGTGGGATTTGCGTTGCCAAAATTGCGTAATGGCCAAATAAAATGGCTACTCTCTACACAAAATGCTAGAAATGGCTAGGAATGCCAAAAATGCCAGTAGCAGCCAGTAGTAGCAGCGGCAGCTCCATTTCCATTTCTATTTCCATTACCATTCCCAATCTCCTGCTCCTGCTCCTTCCAACAAAAATAATGGAATTTATTAGCGCGCGAGATGTAAAAACATTTCTCGCCCATCGCAGCAGCTCAGCTCAGCGCAGCGCAGCAGCGCATTTACTCTTTGGGGAGCCACGCTAGATTGACCACGAATTAAATCCATTATCGGCCTTTCGGCCTGCTGCTGCTGGCCAGCCCCTTGTGTGTGTGTATCTATCTATTATTCAAGTTTTAAGTCCCCCCCCCCTTCGCCCGGTTATTTTTTTCGTCTTAATCCGCTTAAACTCGCTTCGGCAAAACTGTTAAAATTCCAGGATTAGCGGACCTGCACTAACATTGGCTAAGGTCAAACTGTGCTAAAGCTTGCGATCCACACAAGCTCTGCCCCTCAAATTGCAGCGGCGCAACAGTGCTGTTATATGTGTGCTGGTAGTGGTTGTAGGCCGCACAGTGGGAGTTAACAGACGTTGCGGTTTGGGGAATTAATAATTAAAACCCTAAAAAACACTTTAGAAGGCATTTAAACAAAATAAAAAGTGAAATTTCTTTTAAATACGTATTTAACTATTGAAGACATTGAAAAAATAAATGCAATTATGTTTCAAGGGACCAAGGGTATTTTTTATTCTATTCTTTATCTATTTTATATTATATTTATGGTGCTTTCAGTAGAATTATATTATATTATATGTTATAATTTGTATTTATATGTTTATAATTTATATTTCTATCTACATTTAAGCCATTTCTCTTATTTTGAGTCAACAGAAAGGTCTATCTTTATATTTCTTATATGGCTCTACATAATTATATTTATATAGATCTTTGGAAGTTTTGTTTTAAGCTGTTTTTATTTTTCATTTTTTAATAAGATAATTCAGCTAAATTTTTGTTTGCTCTTAAAAAGGGTTAACAGCAAAATTGTTACTACAGTGCTATTGTTGGGCTAGGCCTAACAGCTGCAAAGACCAGAAGGATGCTTAACAGCGGAAGTCGCTTTGTTATATGCCTTCCATGGCGCTGCCTTCCCCTGCGTAGCAAACGAAATATAACAGTGATGAGCAGATGGAAGGGCGCGTGACACGACTAACTGGAAAATATCGCGTAGAGGAAAAGAAAAACATAATCTGCAAAGGAAAATAATACATTTCAATATTTCAAATCGAAATTTGGCTAAACAAAGCGTTGCCAAACGATCAGCGATTATTGCCTTCAAAGACTTTAGAAATTTATGAAAAATATTTAAGAATTTGTGCCTATTTAGTAAAGGATTTTAGTTTAGAAATTATTGAAAAACATTAACATTTCTACTAATCAAGTTTTTGTCTACAAGAAAATATATAAATTTAGGAAAATATGTTCTTAAACTCAGAGAAAATAACTTAAAAATATTAGTTTAGTTTAATATTTAACTTTTTTGGTGCATTAAAGGTAATTAACTCTATTTTACACGAATATTTATATTTACACGCCGCTCATCTCCCATTTAAGCTCAATTTATGGCTTTCCCATAAGTTTATAGCTGATTTTCGCAATTATAGGGATATAAGAGCTTATTTTCGACCTTTTTTCAGCTTTGGGACAGCTGTTGCCATAAGGGTTGCGCCATAATAAGGTTTCCCATAAAAGTATAGCGTATGCCATACTCTTATGGGAAGCGCTATAATACCGCAACCCTTATGGCAACAGCTGTTCCAAAGCTGAAAAAGGTCGAAAATAAGCTCGTTTCAAGGGCGCAAACCCCGAGCTTAAGGAGACTTTTTGCAAAAGTGGACCAAAGTTGTGTTTTTTTATTTTTTTATTTATTTGTTTCACGATTCCCCCCGCTTAAGCTGCAGCTTTCTCTCAGTTGGCCGCGAGTTTTGGCACCGAACGGTCTACGAAAATGAGCGAATTTTCCGGCCGCACTTCCGCTTCCTCCTGCTGCTGCTCCTCCTCTTCCTCGGTGTCGTCCTCCTTCCCAGCAGCTTGTTTTGATTATTATTATTGTTAAGGAAAATAGCCAAGAGAAAGTGCGTTGTCAAAAATTGTCAAGTCTGCGAGGATAAGCGAAGGAGTTCGAGTGAAGCCGCGAGTGCTTTCCTTTTTGTTGTTGTGGTGGCTTAAGGAAAATCCAGGTGAGGTGTTGCTTTCCTGTGTGCTACTTTCAGCTGTTGTTGTTGTTGTTACGGGATAACCTAGGGAAAGCGCGAATGAGTGTGTCTCTGAGTGAGTGTGTGTCTGTGTGTGTATTTCCGCCAACTTGCTCTAGATTTTTCAGGCTTCCCAATTTCCCACCGCCTTCGCCTCGCATTTTTGATTACTTTGACTTTCGCCCGCTCGCCTTTCGCTTTTCACTCTTCATTTCACTTTTCCCCATTTCGCAGCGAAACTTTTTTGATTTCCCCCTTTTGTTTCGGCTTCAAGGATGCGTGCGGATCCGGATCCCCATCCCCGGAGGCCCCGGAGGGACTGGACAAGGCGCACATCCTCATTACAGTTGTCTCTCCGTGTGACGTGACCGGAGTTCATTCCTTTTGTTCCGGGCCTGCCCCATTTTTGAGGCCCCCCCCCGAAAAAAGAGGTCACTAGCCGGGGCGACACTTTCAGGCCCAAAAACCTTACTCTCCACTATGCACTCCACTATATATATATCATATATAACCTATATAGTTTGGCCAGATATCGGGGTGTGCGTGTGCAACAAAAGACAGAGCAGAGCCAGAGCCACAGCCAGAGTCAGTGGAATGACCTCGGAGTAGGTTAATGAAAAGTGGCACTACGGCTGCTGGCTGCTGGCTGCTGGCTGGGCCTCTTGCCAACTTGCTCTCCTCTTGGGCCCCGGACAGCAAGTTCTCCCCTAAGCCACGATGTGTGACCAACTTTGCACTACACTCGCACAAATCGAGGCGTTTGAATGGGAGGAATACCTTTGATAAGATGCAAAGCGATTTGAAAACCCTTTGGAAGCTGCCCAAAAGTATGCTATGATAACTCAGCTTAGCCTTTAAATAAACTATAATGATAGTTTATTAGCATACATCAGGTAATAAATTAGCTTTTAAAGTATATAACATTATCATTATCACTTGGGGTTTTAAAGCCTTTTAAGATGTGCCTAAAAGTATGCAATAAAATGTTTGAGCTTCGAAATGCAGTTGAACTGAGATTAATTTTCACAATATAGTATTTTCTAGCATAGTTTTGAACACCTTTTAATTGAATTACAAAATCCTATGAATTATTGTTGCATTCTATTCCTATTTCTGTGGCAGCCCTGATAATGTATAATGTATGGATGTCCTCAGTGTCATAACCCAATAGAAAATGGTAGTGAGTTATGAATGAACGTTAGAACGTTTGAAATGAATAAATAAATAATTATAATAATTGTATTAACTAAATAACTAATTGCTAATAATAATAATAATGATAAAAAATAATAATAATAAAAATTAGAGTAATAATTGTAACAATAATAATAATATGGATAATATTAAATAGATTATCAAAAGTTAATTGAAAATAAAACCTTAGAAACAATGACTTAAAATTAAAAACAATTAATGAACAATATTGAAAAATAATAAATAAGAAATAATAATAATACTAATAATAAGAAACATATGAATAATAATAATAATAAATAATAATATTAAATAAATAATACAAAATTTAATTGAAAAGAAAACCTTCGAAACTAAGAACTACAATAAAAAAATCTTAAATTTGCAGTAACAAAAAATACCCATAGTTCCTTTTAAAAGTATCCCTTATCCGAACTGCTTTTCTTAAAGTGTATGTGGTTTGTGGGTGAGTTTAAGTGTAGATGAGCGTCCCATTAAGTGCTCATTACACCTGTTATTCCGACAACTTTTCCTCCTCTGGGCAGGGTAGCCACCAGTCACCACGAGTCTCTAATTTAATGCACTTGCGCCCGGTCGGAATATAATTAAACCGATTTTATGGCCAGCTCAATGAACTGAATAAGCCAGTAAATAAACTAAATAAAGTGAATAAAGTAAATAGAGAGAATATATTACAGAGGGCTTAATGAATAGCCTTGGGGCGAAAGAAATACTAGAGAAGTTCGTGTGTAATCCCAGCTCCGAGCTATTACCATAGCCTCTACCTAAGCCGTGTTCGAGTGCCTGGCAACGAGTGACTGGGGGATGGGGATGGGGATGGATGGGTTAGAGCCAATGGGTGACGGTGTGACGGTGCCGGGTCAGGTTGAAGTGATCCATTGTCAGCGGAGGAACGCCTCTGGCTCACACCCATCCTCCTGTCCATCAGTTTTGGCATCGCCGAGCTCCGCCGCTTTGAAGTGGCAATGCCTGCGTCTTTGGTTACAAATTCAATTGAAAAACTGTCAAAGTTTTGTGATTGAGAACGAGAACGAGCACCTGTGTACCCGCCCTCGCACACACACTCATCCCGCAATGATGAGGCAAATCTCTGGGTGTAAAGCGATCCAAGATGAAAGTGTTTCCACCTTCACCCTCCTCCTTCAAATCCAAATCCAATCCAGCCATAACGCCATTGTCGTCAGTTTCCAATGAAAACATTTGGGTTTTATTTTCGTTGTTTTTTTCGAAGAGGAGATGACTCATAAACGCCGCATCTTTCCCCTGTTTTTGGGGGAGAATATTGAAGAAATGCATCTCGATGTCAACCCATTGACACACTTTTCCCTATCTTCTTTCTAATAAATTTGTTTAAATTTAATCAACGCTTTTCATCCCTTTCAGAGACGGAAAAGTGAGCGAGAATGCTTCATAATTGGTAGAGACCCCTATGGAAGGGACTTCTCCGCTGGCGATGATTAGCTTCACCCTCAGCCTGGCGCTACTGCTGCTGGCGGTGCTGGTTATGTGCCTCCTCTTCGCCTGCCACTGCCTGGGACCGAGGGCTGCCAACTGGATGCGGATGAGGTCCAGCAAGGAGGAGAAGATCGGATTGTCCAACCACAAGCACAAGCTCTTCCATGCCAACGGATATATGGCTAGTGTGAGTATATATTTGGCGTATTTTATTTAATTCATTTATTTATTGAGTATTAATTATGTTTGTACAAAATAATAAAACAGCATTTGAGAAATATAAGGGTTGCCGATGGAAAGAAACTATTAACCTTTAGAGAATTTTTCTTTATTTATCTTAACCCATAAGAGGTGTATTCTTAGAAAGTTTTACTGAGTTGAAGGAAACGAAAGCACTTTAAAGTATAATTATTATAAATAATAATGAATGCCAAATAAAAGGTTGAGAATTATATGGGTTATCGATGCAATGATACGTTTAAACTGTAGAGTCTTTCCATTTGTTTATTTTAACCCATTCAAGGTGAATTCTTAGGAAAAATTACTAAGTTGAAGGAAATAAATGCATCTTATAGGGAAATCATTTTTAAAGTAAGTAATGATGAATAAAAACTTGAGAATTATAAGGGTTGTTGATATGGAAAGACCTGTGACAGTATATATTAATGTCTCTTAATTTGTAAAAATAATCAAATTAAGTAATAATTACTTAGATAATGAAATAAATGCCTTTTATACTTAAATTAAGTTAGATTATTTAATGCCGAACAAGTAGTTGAGAATTTTAAGGGTTGTACATAGAGAAAGACTTGTGACAGTATATATTGATGTCTTTTAACCCATAAATGGTGAATGCATAGAACAAATTACTTAGTTGGAGACAATAAATGTATTTTATACAAAATTATATTATACAAAAATATTGAAAGCCAAAAATGAACTTGAGAATTATAAGACTTGTCGATAAAAAGAAATCATTAGCCTGTAGATACTTTCTTTTAATTTATCTTAATTTATATAAGGTTAATGCATCAAAATAATTCCTAAAAACAGATGATACATTTATATTTTATTAAAATTTAATAGTTATTAATTATTGCCAAAAAAGTACTTAAGAATCACAAGCACACTTAGCCTTAGCAATGAGTTCTCATCGATATCGCCACCCTTGCAGATCCAATCCGGCTCGGAGTTCCTGCTGAGCACCAGCGGCAGCTTCAAGCGCTTCGACACCATCGACAAGGACGACTACAATCGCTCCCAGCAGACGCAGCTCCTGCTGATCAACGGCACCGGGGCCATGTCCATAGCTGGCTCCTCCTCCAGCACCATCGTGGAGGCCACCACACCGATGTGGAATTTGCCACTGACCGACGGGGGCATACCCCCGCAGCCCCTGCGCCCGGCACCAGCTCCGGCTCCCACACCAGCGGCGGCTGCAACGCCCAGTAGCGCCGGACCGGCCAGCAAGACGGTGTCCTTCTCCTTCGGCCAGGTGAACGAGGTCACCTCGGTTCCTGGTGACCAGGAACGTCGCTCCTGTCTGCGGCTGAACGGTGGGGGATCCCCGGCCGTGGCCATCCTGCCACAGCCCCTGGAGGCCCCACCTCCGCCGCGACTCACCACGTCGGCGTCGGTGAACCTGTCGGGCACCGCGATACCGAGACCGACGGCCAAGCGACAGGTGTCCCTGCAGCAGGGCATCAACGGGGGTCAACAGGTGGTGACTTCGATTCCTGCTCCTGAGCCTGCTCCTGCTCCTGTTCCTGCTCCTGCTCTTGCTCCTGAGCCTGACCTTGCTCCTGCTCCTGCCGAGGAAGTTGAGAGGCGAACGCCTGCCCTCAAGCGCCAAAACTCCAGCACCAATCCATTCCTGTGCGAGTCCACGGAGCAGATGCCCAGCACCCTTACCGAGACCACTTCCTGTGCTAATCCCAAGGAACCTGCTCCAGTTCCGGCACCTTCCCTGGACAGCAGCTCGCACCAGCACAATGGGAATCCCTTCGTGGAGTCACAGAGCCTGTCCAGCCGCCTGCTGAAGCTCCACACGAACACCACGAATCCCTTTACAGGACTGTCGCAGCGGGTCAAGGGTCCGCACCTGCTGCAGAAGACCATCTCCGAGGACTATCTGTTCCGCAAGCTGGGCGTGGCCAATCCCATGGGCAATGGCCACATCAATGGAAACCAGACCAATGGCAATGGCAATGGCACCTGGTCCTTTGGACGCTCCCTGCTGCGCCAGGACTCCACCCTGAGCCTGGGCATGGGCCTGGGCAGGCGCAACAGCTCCCAGATATCGCTGGACTCGGGCTCGGGTTCGGTGAGTGGCTCCCTGGAGGGCATCAATCTGGAAAGGGCCATCTCCTGCGACTCGGTCACCTCGGACTCGACGCTCTTCCTCGATCAGCTGGACCAGCCCTACACCCAGATCACGGGATACCTGTGCGTGGGCTTGAACTATGACAAGTAAGAGAGAGATTTCTGGATTAGAGAGGAGCTCCTAGTAGGGATTGTTTCTTTCTTTTTAGGAACAGCATCAGCAACGAGGGCATGGAGCTCACAGTGAGCGTGTTGGAGGCCAAGGGACTGCTCTGTCCTTTTAGCGTGGAGTCTTTGGACACATTTGTGCGCATCTACCTGGTGCCCGATCACCCAGGGGCCATGCAGACCAAGGTGAGACTGGGAAATATCTGGGATATATATAGAAACCTCCCTAACTCGAACCCCCTTCAGGTGGTCAATGCCGCCCAGACGCCCTGCTACAACGAGAGCTTCAACTTCTGGCTGCAGAAGCGTCAGGCACGGCACTCGCTCTGGTTCCACCTCTACCACAACGGACCGGCCCACACCCTCATTGGGGAGGCGGAGATGGAGATCGGGGAGATGCCGCGACCCATCACCACCTGGATACCGCTCTCGGATTCGCGCAAGTGCAATGCCCGCTGGGGCGAGCTGATGTTCTCCCTCAGCTATCTGCCCACGGCAGAGCGCCTCACCATAGTGGTGGTCAAGGCCCGCAATCTCAAGCTGGATGCCGAGCAGCCTTCGGAGGCCGTGCAGAATGTCTTTGTCAAGGTGGGTTGCCCTTAAAAAACCCTTAAGAAATCCTTAACAAAGCCTTAATAAATCCTTAATAAATCCTTAATCCCTAAATATCTCCTCTAGGTCTACCTGATGGACAACGATCGCAAGGTCCTGAAGAAGCGCACCTCGCTCAAGCGCAAGGATCGCAGCCCGATCTTCAATGAATCCATGATCTTCAGTGTGCCGCCGCCGAGTCTGACCACTGCCCAGCTCCGACTCACCGTGTTTGGGGTGACCGGAGCTGGGTCCGGGGCAAGTCCTGTGGCCCTGGGTCATGTCATAGCCGGGAGCTGTGCCGTGGGCAAGGGACTGCGCCACTGGCACCAGATGCTCTCCTCGCTGCGTAAGCCGGTGGCCATGTGGCATGTCCTGCGGCGGGCGGTCAATCAGCCGGTTTTCACGGGCGGCGCCGAGGCGGTGGTGGCCGCCATGCAAAACACTTTGCAGCGGTCCAGCGCCAAGCGGAACAGCATTGTCTAAGACGGCGGCAGCTCCTCTGATCGCTGAACAAATTTAACGCCACTCTATTTAATGCATTTTAGTTGGAAAAAAGAAAAACTAGGAAAACCAGAAACCCCTTTCGGAGAGACACACAGATGGAGATCCCTGCGGAAAATCGCATTTACCACACCAAATTAACTCTTGCCATGAGACTTTCTTACTTTTCTACTGCTTCCCCTCGAACCAGAAGTATTATTGATAGAGAGACAAAAACCCCGCACCAAAGGACAAACGAGCCTATTAACTAGTTATATATATATACTATATATTATATATACTTATATATATCCGTATTGCCGCGCACTAATTGTTATGTATTGAATTTTATGGTAGCGAGTATAGGCACTCGTATCTGAAGGATCGGGAGTCGCGCACTTGTTGAGATTTGTCGTCGCTTACGGCCAGCGAAATAATCGTAAAACTCTCTCTGGGGTTTCGTTGATAAATTAGATAAGTTTTTATCAGGATTATAGCTCCCAGAAGACGCCAAACGATATAGGAAATTCAAGTATTTATTAAAAAGATGGTTGAAAAGATTTTATAGGAATTTTACATTTTATTGCATACTTTTCGGAGTGAAAATAATTGATTTAAAGTTTCTGAAAGGGTATTTTAAAGTTTTATTTATTTGAATTAGAAATAACATCCAGAAGAGCTTTGTAAAACCTTTTTTAAGCGATTCAAAACCTTATGCCTTCTAAAATAGTTGAATTCCTTATTAAATTGCATACTTTTTGGAGATAATTGAATATATTTAAAGTCAAATTTAAAGGGAACTCGGAATATAATTAGTTTGGATCAGGATAACTCTTAAATAACTTTTTTAAGCTTGTTTTTAAACGATCTAAAGCACTAAGACTGCTTAACTAGATGAGATCGTAATTTTATTGCATATTTAAACTTTTATTAGTTTTAATTAGGAATATCTTCCTGAAAAACCTTTATAAACTGGTTTTCAAGCCATCTAAAGCACTAAGACTTCTTAATTGCATACTTTTCAAAGTGAAAATAATTGATTTTCAATTCCCTGAAAAAGGGAATTAAAAGTCTTATTTGTAACTTAGTAGAATTAACTTCCTGAAACCCTTTCAAAAAGCTATAAGCCTCCTAAAATTGTAAAGCTCTTAATTTAATTGCATACTTTCCCGCATGCTTTTCATCGATATCACCTCCCAAAAGAGTTTTCCTATTTATTATTCCTAAGAAAAGCGTGGCACTGAAAAGGGATTTTAATTTAACCATTTGTTTTGTCTGGAAAAGAAAAATATGTGAAAACAGAAACCAAACAGCATTTCAACACTCGAATTATTTTCAAATTTGAAGATCATCTTGAATGGTCAGAGAGACGACTTCTGCCACTTGAGATCTCCGATTTCCCCCACTTGAAATGGAGAAACCCAGAGAGACTGGGCCTACAATTATTTCGCGAGCTGTATGGCCGTAGGGTAGCGACCCATGAGCCCTGTTATTATATTAGAAAACTCCCATAGATAGATCGTCGTTTGGCAATCAATCGTTGTTGAATTAGAGACCCCAAGTCAAAGTCGATATCGTAATCGAACTCGTAATCGATATCGAAAAGCGGCGGCCCCTTGAGAGCATTGTGATATGAAGATGAAGATACGTTCGTTCGTTCAGAGTGCCGAGTCTGTATCGTATCGAAGGAATCAAAGTATTTAACGACAGTTGCAATCCATAGCCGAATTGTATTATCTATATTATATATATAAACATACATATATTATATAGTTATTATATAATGGGACACACCAGCGATTGTTTTTGTACTTTTGTGTGATTTGTGATTGATGATCGTTTGTGTTTGTTCGGATTTTGTAGTTTTATAATTAGATTTAGTTGGTTCAAGGATCAAAAACTTACTTAAATATAGATTTCCGGATTTAGAGAAAGCGTTTTTTCGTAAACAGTAAAGGACAATAACTTTGCAAGCATTTATATATAATTCCAAGTGAATCGAATCGAATAATTATAGTTATCGAAGTAATCGAGGCTTAGTTTCTCCAGATTGTCCGCTGGATCCGCTTGGATGTCCTTCTAGATCGTAGATAGCACAGCCATAGAGTCCTTTTCTAGTCGCACCTTTGTACTCTGACCAATAAAAAATCAAGAGCGAGCACACACACACTTCTAGCTGAAGCTTCAATATACGCACTGCTCCTGTTACGTCACTCAATCACTCAATCAGTCAATCACTCAACCGTTTAAAGGGTTAGAAGGTGCGTTTCACAGCTGTAAGGAGAGTTGGAGGGGTAGAGTACCACATATATTTTCTGGAAATTCTTCAAGAACTTCCTGCATTCGATAACATATCGCGTAACGGCTGAATTCGATAACATTTGACAATCGCCCGAAATTGAAATCAATCTTTTTCCCTTAACTTCTGTCCGATACTTGTGAAACGCACTGTAACCGCTCAAGATTTTTGTTGTTTTTTTTTCTTAGCTTAAAACTAAAATAAAACTCGTGTTGAATTTGTATTTATACGGAACAAAATATATATATATATATAAATGTATGCGCTGTATGAGATAAATGCTACAAATTGTTATACAAATAAATCGAAATTGACTCAAATATATATGCGGTATATATGCGGATACAAGATATTAAAGGAAGCAACTAGAAAGAAATCAATATGCACTTTGACGAGATACAGAGTCCAAACAGAGAGAGAGACAGATCCACAGATGGGATAAGTACAGTGGGTTGTCGGGAAGAAGAACCTAGGATAAGGGTAAGTGAGTATATATATTACAGATGTATTATTTAGTTAATTAATATAAAAAAAGATTTCTCCATTTATGTTTATTTTATTTCATTCAGTTTTATCGTGACTTTATTTACAAAATAAACTCGATCTGCGTGATAGCTTTATTTGCTAACTTCAGGAGCTAATCTCTAAAATCTAGTCTGCCTTAAAAAGCCTATTGTCTAAGTCCCATAAATAAATATATATTAATTTAAATAATTATAAATAAGAACAGACAATTATAAATATACCTAAAATAAATATCAATAAATATATGAAGTCATTGGCTCCTATATACAAAGAAAAGGATTCTTATTTAAAAGAAATGCAATTATAACTGGTTTCAAATGAAAAAAAAGGAGCCAATGACTTCTTATATTTATTGATACTTATTTTAGATTTATTTATAATTGTATAGGATAGCTAAACAAATTTTAATATGGCATACAAAATAGAATTGATTAAAAATATTTAATTAACTCTAAGGAAAGGCTAGACTTGGCCAAAAAATGTAAAATTTCATCAAACTTAATTTGTTTCTATTCTGGGCATAGTAGCTGTTATTTATTTATGAATTAAGGGTTTTAATTTCAGAAATTAATCCTAATAAAAAATTATATTTAATCCAAAAGAAAAATATAATAAAGTAAATATTTTAGTCTAAGTTTTCCCGGTAAGCCTGTTCCTTCCTAGAGAGTTTCCCCTGCCGCTGACTGTATCTTTTGGCCGCTGATGCGTGCCATCTGTGCTGGGATTGGATCGTCTATATTTAGAGCCAGCGATTAGCAGCCAATGGCAGGCGAGGATCCAACCTCCGGTCTGTGGTCTGCAATCTCTGCCGAAGAACCACTTGACGCTGCCAGGCTGTCTGGGCCGTCGGCGACAAGTAGCTGCCGTTGTCGTTGCCATTGCCGTCGCCGCCTCCGCTCAGTGCTTAAATGTCCGCGCCGCTGCTCGAATCCTTTCAGTCGTTCAGCCACAGTCAGCCAGGATGAGCAAGGATCAGAATCAGAGAATTATTAGCCCGCGGGAGCGTCGCCTGCTCCGTACGCCCAAGTGCGCCCGGTGCCGCAACCATGGGGTCATCTCCTGCGTCAAGGGCCACAAGCGCCTGTGCCGGTGGCGCGAGTGCTGCTGCCCCAACTGCCAGCTGGTGGTGGACCGCCAGCGGGTTATGGCCGCCCAGGTGGCCCTGCGTCGCCAGCAGACCATGGAGGCCCTGGAGGCCACCACGGGAGCGGTTCCGAGTGCCTCCCACAGCAGCGAGGGCGAGGACTCGCTCACCTCCACATCACCGCCACCAACGCATCCGCCCTCGGTATTTAGCACTGGTTCGAGCATATCTTCATCCGCCTCCGCATCATCATCGTCCTCGTCGTCATCAGCGGCCACGCGACAGGCCTTGATGGCCCAGAAAAGGATCTACAAGCAGCGGCTGCGCAGCCTGCAGCAGTCCACGCTCCACATCACGGCCGCCATGGAAGGTTAGTAGCTTGAATCCTTTATAATCGGGGAGCCTTAGAGATCTCGGCATAATAGTTATACTTTTATTCAAATTTGATTAAATATTTAAAATATATTTTAAAATATATTTTTAAATGTTTTAAATTATATTTTGTATTCCAATATTAAAAATTCCATAAATTCTGAAGGATACTGAGGAAGAAAGCTGGCTATTTCCGAGTTAATTTTTAATTGTTGACTATTTTTTCGTTATTTCCGAAGTCAGTCGAATTTTCACAAGCTCTTTTGTTGCTTGAATAAGGAAGTGATTTTAATATTCATATTCACATTCAAAGAAAATGTATTCAAAAATATTTGGGTTTCCTACTAAAAAGTTCATTTTAAGGAAATAATTTTAAAGTAAAACTTAGGTATTTTGATTTAATAACAACATGAATCAGCGAAGAACTCATAATAATGTTGTTATTACATTTGGTGACTGTATATATATTATGGTCTTTGAGAACGGTTGAATTAAACGGACAGACGGACAGGTGGACAAACGGACAATGCTAAATCGACTCGTCTGGTGATGCTGAACAGATGTATAAAATCAAACATATAAATCTTAATAATAAACATAATTTTAAACTTAATAATAAACTCATATTCTTTATGCCATTTATATAAACAATGCTATTTTATGATCAATGATCATTATTCATTTCGTTCGATATTATTATTTATGCTACTACCTAAATATAGTTCTATTACTAATTAATCTAAAATAAATAAAAAACCTATATTAACTCGATCTTCTTATATAAAATCTATATAAAATCTTTATTAAACTTGAATATTTAAGGTACATTTTTCAAATCCATATTTTTTTAAATCTTTTACCTTTTTATTAAAAATACGTATCTAAATATCAAAAAAAAGAAACCCCAAAAGACGCTCTTTAAAGATAAATGTCCTTTTTAACGAAAAGTTATCTGTCATTAAAATCAAAGTCTTATCCTTATTATATAATATATTAGCTATAAAGCCACGATTTTATGGCATTTCCACAATCGCAATCGCTTAAAACCTGGCCATTAAATATGCAGTTTAAGTATTTTAAATACATATCTCCCTGAGACCTTGCCCCTTGAC
>VNJO01011080.1:0-19449 GCA_008042535.1 Drosophila tani | reverse complement strand
GTTTCATTTCTTTAAATAAGTTTTATTTTTAGCATTTTTAGTTATTTTTGTGTATATGTTTTTTTTTTTTTATTTCGTTCGTTCTCACCAAATTTCGCTGTTGCCCAGTTCGCCTGATTATTTTTCGAAATGTTCATGCCGATTCTTTGGAATATTCATGGGCTTTTCTCTATTCCCTGTATTCTCAGTACACGGAATGTGTGAGAAAAGTGTGAAAAGATTTGTTTAAATTTCGGTTAAGGAAAAGGTGCATATACAGGGTGGATCAACAATAAATGAAAACTTTAAGAGGGCTGGGGCTGGGAAAAAATTGATCAAAAATAAATAAAGACTTTAAAAGGGGTGGAAAAGTAAGGAACTTTATTTTAAAAATAAACCAAGGCTTCTGAATATTTTATTAAATAAATTAAACAAATACTTCGGTAAAGAAAAACACATTTAACAGATTTTAGGGAAGCTTAGAGATGGAAATTCACTAAGTAAAGCTTCCGGGATTTTGCCATGATGCTGATGTCTTCTTCCTTTTCTAATTAATTAAAATATATTCGTAAATTCTTAGCACATTTAATTCAAAACTTAACTCATCAGACACCCAAAATTAGTGTCAGAAAAAAGCTATTATAAAGCTGTCTCCTCCTTCTCTTTATTTCTTGTGGTCATGTCTGCTTTTTATGGCACTTTTTTCTTTGGTTTTTAATGCCACTATTGCCTCATTTTTCAACCACTCAACTTTTGCTGGCCACAATTCATAAATAAAAAGTAAACACACAAGGCAGCAGCCGATTATGATTGAAGGCACATAGCGAAAAAGAGAAAAAAAAATGTATATTTTGGCTTTTGATTTTTGGCCTCCAAATGCAAAGACTCAGTCTCAGTCTCTCGGGCAGTAAAAGCGAAAAGCCAAATGGCAACAAATTGCCACCAAAAGAGTGGCCAAAGTCAACGAGAAATAAAAGAAAATCTCAATGATTGCTGCTAATCATAATCACACCAGAATTTGTCAGTTCGTACCGTTAGTGGACCCTAGTGGATGGACGGGCTCTTCTTGTGCTGCTTCGCTTTGTATTTATAAATTATGACACATTCGAGAGCCGAAGAGCGAGCGACGGCGGCTCTCCAATCTCTCTCGGCCTCCTCGGGAGTGGAACTATGGGTATAACTCTTTGAACAGCTGCTCGGTGGGCGGAAGAACCGGGGGCATGGCCTCAAACACATGCAAAATTCGTCATTTCCCACAAAGAGAGAGAGTGGGAGAGTGGGAGAGAGATAAAAGAAGACCAGGGGCAATTAAGCAAAGTAATTATGGGGAAAAGAAGAAAACACAAGGAAATACACTTTCGCGCCTTTGTCTTTGCAATTGATTAATTTCATTTTTCACTGTCGCAAGGCTAAAAAAAGCTTATTTTAATTATATAAATTAATGAATGCGTTTTAAACGAGCGGAAATTAAAATTCAGCAATTAAAACATTTAAGATAACAGGCTGAGTTTATTTAAATTAGCGAGTTATTTAAAAAATCAAAAACTAAGCAGCTGGGGTATTTCCCGAAATTCAATCTATTCCACTTATTCGTTTAATTTTACTACAACAAAATCAACAACAGGGACAGCAAACACATTTATTCAAACCAGCTGAAACAAGTTTTTCATTTCCATTGCCAGAATGCAAATTCGAAAATCTTCTTCTCTACAATATGTTCGCTTTAATAGTTATTCTATGCAAATTATTGTTTGTTTTTGTGTTCCGCTAAAAACCAAAATAAACGGAAATGGAAGCAGCAGATTTGCACACAAATTTTGTGGCTTAGAAATCAATGCTCTCTTAGCCAAATTGTTATAAAATTCCAGCGTAAACAGAGGGGGTTGTTTGCCGTGATAAACTCCACCGGAAAACTGAAATTACCCAACCTCCAGTAAGGCACAGAGATCACTGTCCAAATTGTTCGCTGCTGATTCATTTGTTAAAAACAAAAAAATTTCTCCAAAATCGAAAATGTTTAGCTGACGATTTTAGGTGCGTGGGAGACTTTACTGTACGGCCAAAGGTAAAGACGCTTAGTCATGAAACCTATTTTTGCAGCAGATTTGCGGCTTAGAAACACCCACCCCCAGTATATTGGCCATGTCTGCCGTAATCTATCGACGGTTTTTGGTCATCTAATGTTGCCTTGCCTAAACGATATGACAAATATTTGGATTCTTGTCGTACTCGTTTTTCTCCATTTCAAATTTGATTTTCGGCAGCGTTTTGTCAAGTGTGGGTGAATAAACTTCATGGAGCTCGATCAGTTTTTTCTCTTATTTGTCCGATTCCGAATAGCAATAAAAACCAGCGACTGGGTTGACAATGAATGGGTTTTGTTGTTGACTTTGAAAACACAAAATAATAACAGCAATAGGAGATTTGTGCTCTGCTCTTCGAGAGCGAGAGTGAATGGTTGGACTTTGGCGATTTGGAGTTGAATGAGAGTCAGGAGGGGATCAACCTTGGAACTGCAAATAGTGAGGGATAAAAAATTGTTATTATGAAATAGTAGTATTTGGAAATTTATATTATTAATGGGTAAACATATGTACGTATTAAAAAATGCTAGGATTAGTCTAAATATTTTATTAAAAAGCCTTTGTTTAAAGGGAATTCCCTATAAAAACTATACAAATTTGATATTAACTGAGCAATAATTATTCAGATTTTAAATTAAATAAACAGTAAAAGATCCCATATTTTTTCATAAAATTAAATAGTAAAAGTCGCCCAATTTTATCTATTTTTGGTTATTAAAACTTCTAATTAATTCTGCTAATTGAAATAAAATTTTGAAAATACCGTAAAATGTAGCTCTGACTTTAAAGACCTGCCCGTATATTTTAGAAAGGTTTTGAAATTCACTTATCCAAGGAGACAAATGGTCAACTGTCGCATTAGTGACCGCTTTATCCACAATATCCAGGCCCCGAGGCATTTGACTTTGATCTCCAAAGCAATAAATATAAATTTTGAATAGGCCAACACATAAATCAGGGGCAACAATTTGATATTTGTTTATTATTTAATTTTGTTTCTTTTAATTTTATCTGCCCACCTCTCTGTCTCTCTCGGGTACAAACGTTAGTTAAAAATATTACCGAGCGAGCGAGAGAGAGAGCCGCAAACTGGGAATTAAAGTTGCCGAGTCGGAGCCCAGTCGGGGCATTAATAAATCAAGTTCAATTCAATTAGTGCAATCCGGGGACGACACAAACATTTTCATTCCCCACGCCCCGCTTCCTCCCATTCACATTTGGCCTCTCATAACCTACGACAATTTATAATGCTGCGCAGAAATAATGGAGACTGCGAAATTCAAATGCGAATGCAAAAATTCGAAAACGAAAACGAAGCGAAATGACAATGAAAACATTGGAAAAGCAATTCACTAATAATGCAATATATGCGGGCATCCAATAAATTGTTAAACAAATGTTATTCTGTAATCAATAAATGAGCCACTGTCTGGTGAATTATTTATGCGGAAGTGGAAGTCCTCTCCACAAAAACCGCCCACTCAGGAACACCAGTGAAACATGTTGTAACTGTCAGCTGGGTGGGGCTGGTGCCATAAAAAATTCGATTTATACGGTACACTTATCGATGGCCATAATTTCGATTTCAGCATGATTTTATTTTCCAACTTAAGCTCGTAATTTTACGCGAGACAATGCAAAAATATGGCCAATAATTCAATGAGGAGCAATAAAAGGAATTATTAAAAATCATGCGAACATTTTCGGTGGAATTTGCCAAACGCCTTGCATAACATATTTCATATTCTATTTATCTTTATTTGTTGGGCAACCCAGAGAGCGAAAAACTTTCTTTGAATAAAAGAAAAGGCTGCCAGAATGTTGGAAAAAACACACATTTCAATATATGAGTCCTATATCTATATTGGTGTTTATATTTCTCTGTGGGTGACCTTGTCCCCGCCCGTAGAAATCTTTTGGCGACTCGCTCAATCTGGCACACATTTGGCACGAATCGATGAACCGATCCGGAATAGATTTCACGATCCGCTGGCAAATTATATGCAAACTGCAGCTGACTAATGTCTGGAATGGAATGGAATGGCGCTGATCGCATCAATCGTCTGCTGTCAATAGCTCACATATCTTATGTGTCCCCCGCCTCGCCTCGCTCTCTGCGACATCCACAAAATTGCAATTCAAGGCAGACATTTCGAGCAGCAATTTGGCATCGGATAATTCGCTGTTGAAAATTGTCAAAGCAACAAGTTCGCATACTCTCGCCTTTATGCTTGTATATATTGTATATTCCAAGATGAAATCAGTTAAGCCCAAGGCTAAGATCTGTTTTGAGTATGGATTGCCGGCCTGAGTGTTGACATCTTGAATATTAATGCATTTTCGGGATGCGATCTTGAACTTGAGCGATGACAGACCGACCAGACCTTCGATGCAATTAGCCGATCGTGTTTATTGTGGATTATAGGATGTTAAGAAGCTAAAACAGTTAATAACACAGGCTCTATAGTGACTGAACGAGTGACTCTTTGAGTCAGACTTGTGGTTTTTATATCTGGTGCTCATAGGGTATAATAATTTAGTGCCAACTGTTTAATTATTAAACTTTAATATCCATGTGTTTGCAGCACTAATCGGTATTGCTCAACATGTTCCTGGCTACATCTGCCTCGCAAAGTTTTCTTGTGCATGACTTAATTAGACTGTGATTCAGTCATGTTCCCAGTCTTTCGTAATTTAACTCACATAGCTTTAAGTACCGGGTATCTCACAATCGAGCACTCTAGCCTTCTTACTAAGCCATCAAAATGCGTAAACAAATTTAAAAAAAATAGCCCTAAGAAAAATATCGTTGTCAAATTTCAATATTCAATTAAATCTCAAATTTCTGTAATTTATTTCCTTCTCGTTTAAAGTCTTACTCACGTGTCCCAGTGAAAACCGCAACTTTATACAGTTTCCTTTAGTTCTAGATGCTGAATGCGGCCTGATTGTTGTGGTTGAGATCACATAATGTTATCAAAGCCCCACTTGATTAACTTTTCAAGATGAAGGGTCTGGTGATCTGCTGTGGATTGATTGTCTTGGGGAAACCGCAGGCCCAGACGAAGCAGGAACCGTTTTATATTACACTTGTCTCAACGCCTCTTGATAGAAATGTCAACTAATCAAGATCTAATGGTCTTGACGCCATCCCAGCGATCTCGGGCTGTCTCCGAAATATTCATAAATGTCATCGTCAATTCTAATTCCGACGGCTCAGATGGTTAAACTCAATTGGACACACACAGATCTTCAGATCTTTCGGAAATGTTAAGGTCAATGCAAATTGGCTCGAGAACAATTTTCAATTATGAATTCAACACCACAAATATTTCGCTGTACACATAGGCGAACATATTTGAGTGTTTAAGAGACTTTCCTTGTTTATTGATGTCCGATCTGTTTGTCGAACGCTTAAGAATATCAAATAGAAGGATAAATACGTAGAGCGTGAATTGAGCTTGTATTCAAAGCGTTTTAAAGTCCCGCAAATATTTAAATTTAAAGTGTCCATTGGCAGAAATATTCGAGCGTAGAAAGGGTGAGAAGTGCGCATAGAAATTTCCAATGTTCCGGAAAAAAACACTTCGCTAGCTGTGAGATCTAAATTTAGTGAAAGGCGTGGGCCGTTCAGCATTGAACAAGACCAGGGTCTGTGACGCGCCTTATGATGGAACTTTCTATACATCTAAATAAATATACATTTTCTAATTTTCTGATA
The DNA here is from genome assembly GCA_008042535.1 of Drosophila tani. NCBI lineage: Eukaryota > Metazoa > Arthropoda > Insecta > Diptera > Drosophilidae > Drosophila > Drosophila tani. Next base: position 13,665 of record VNJO01011080.1, on the reverse strand, counting down.
TTCTTTTTTTGCAGATCTTTGCTGATAAAAGAGCTACGGAACGAGCGCCAGAGACCGACAAGATGCATGTGCCATTATAGAGAGGAAAGAGGGAGGAAAACTTTGGAGCAGTATCATAGCAACTAAGGAGGTCCTGCATGAACCTATGTTATATATGGAATACCGATAACTGATATTATATGTGAGTAAATAACTGAACTATAACTTATTCAGCTTCAATATATATTATTTAAATTTCAGATCTTAGAGTACTGTGAACTTGAGTGTTAACTTTTACCTGCATATTTAGAACCCGCTCATACACACAAAGAACCTGCAATGGGAAAAGATTACTATAAAACCTTAGGGCTGCCAAAAACTGCCACCGATGAGGAGATCAAAAAGGCCTACAGGAAACTGGCCCTCCGCTATCATCCCGATAAAAACAAAGCCGCCAATGCCGAGGAGAAGTTCAAGGAGGTGGCCGAGGCCTACGAGGTCCTGTCGGACAAGAGCAAGCGGGAGGTCTACGACAAATACGGCGAGGATGGTCTGAAGAGTGGTGGTGAGTTAACATATATTTCTAATAACCTTCCTTTTGTTAAAATTCCTTATTTTTTCAGGAACACGAAATGGCGGTCCCTCGACCAACTCCTTCACATATCAGTTCCATGGAGATCCGCGCGCCACATTCGCCCAGTTCTTCGGCAACAGCAATCCGTTCGCCTCGTTCTTCGACATGGGCGACAACCTGTTCGACAAGAATGTCTTCGATCTGGACACGGAACCCGACTTCTTTTCATCGCCCTTCGGTGGCATTGGATCCCGTCACGGTCTCGGCAGTGCCTTCAGGTTGGTTTATCTCACTTGGAGCTGTCTCCCCTTCCCCGAGTTCTTGCTAATCTTTCGCAGGCCCTCTTTCAGATCACACTCCTTCAACGTGCACACGCCATTCAAGAAGGAGCAGAAACAGGATCCGCCCGTCGAGCATGATCTCTATGTGACGCTTGAGGAGATCTACCACGGCTGTGTTAAGAAAATGAAAATCTCCCGACGCGTCGTCCAGCCCGATGGTAGTTCCCGCAAAGAGGACAAAGTCCTGCAGATATCCATCAAGCCCGGCTGGAAATCCGGCACCAAGGTCACCTTCCAGAAGGAGGGAGACCAGGCGCCCGGCAAAATACCCGCCGACATTGTGTTCATCATCAGGGACAAGCCGCATGCGATGTTCAAGCGCGAGGGCAGCGATCTGCGGTACACAGCGAGACTGACGCTCAAGCAGGTGAGTGTTCTAAAAGAGAAGAGTGTTTATTACACTGCAAGGAATTTTTAATAATTTCAAAAGGGGGATGAATAAGGATAAATTACAGGAATGCAGAATATAGTCCTACGGGAAAGGGAACCTGAGACATGATATTTTGGCAGGGTTAATGTTAATGTGTCAGGCTTGCAAAGTTTTAAAACCATTAAATTAGTAAGCAAATAAAATAATAAAATATTGAAGTTACATGATCTCCAATATCCAATACGTTCTTTCCTCTCTTAGGAAGGAGGAGTACCTGAGATATCTGAGGAATATTCACGAGTATTAATTATAGAAGAGGTTTGAGGGGTTTTTTGTTTATAAGCTAGTTCTATCAGTAACCGAAGTAAAATATAACAGTAATCATATTTTTAAAGGGAAAAAAAGTTCTGTTTTTCGTTAAAAAGTAAAAGCACTGGTAAAGAAAATATTGTTAGTATCTGTTCAGTATTAAATAAATTATTAAAAGTGCTTTAAAAAAGGTGAATTGATTTGTTAGTTGAAAAAGATAGAATATATGAATATCTGTGAATTATTACTTATTTATTTTGTATAGGGAAAGGAAAAATACTTTGAAGAAAATAGGAAAATAAAAAATATAAGTTAATAAGGGTGTGTTTGGATATTTTCTTATCTTAAAAATATTTTTTAATTAACACAAGAAATGAATGATAAATGTGTTTTCCGAATTTTTATAATTCCTAGAAATTCTAAAAGGCTAGGGGCAAACTTTTTTTAGTTTTATTAACCAATTATTATGACCTCTTCAGCAGACTTAAGGCCTCGATTCAGAGCGATCTCTGTCAGATATCAGAGACCCGCTCGAGAGACCAGCGGCTGGGTTCTCACAGTATGGCGCCCAATTAGAGGCGCAGCCAGTGCCTAAATCAAATTGTAATGAAATCAGGCAGGCATTATGGTTATGGCAAATTTACCATATACGCGGTGACCAGACGAGCACCGAAGCACCCAGCCAAATTGGTCAACATGGTCAAGTTTCAATTAACGGAGACAGAGCAGAGATTGGGTTTTAGATTCAGAGAGAGAGGAGGAGGAGGAGAGGAGGCACGATTTTGGCCAGCAATCTGCTCTATAGCGGCTCCCACTGAGGTGTTAAATTTTTACACAGTCGCCAGCGCGCAAAACTTCGCACAACATTTTTTGTTTGTTCACTTAATATCGCAAATATGGTCAGGTCCAAAAAATAAAACCAACAGAAACAAACCGAGAAAATATCAAAAATTTTGAAATACTCAAAAACCAAGAGACGAACAAACTGAAATGACACGCCACTGAGTTTGCAGTCATGTTAAAATTGTTAATTGCATTAAGTAGATTAAATAGTTGACTTGGCTCGGTTGGGGATTTTTAACATTTTATTGCTTGTTAGTGCGACAAATTTAGTAAATAGTTTTGGGCTTCTCGCTCGGTCCCCACACCGCTTATGGCATAGTTGGCCAAATATTTTCGTTGCTTCTATTTTGAATTTATGAATTCCATATTGGTTTTGGGTCTGAGCTAAAAGTGTCATGTTGTTCTTTCTATATAGAAGTATTTGACACGGTTATTTGGCTTGGCGTGGCTTTAATTGAAATATATTTTTGTAGCTAGCTTTTGCAATGTCTTTAAGTTGTTTACAACTATTTGTTTACAGTAAATGGCTTCCACAAAAATGCTTACAATTAATCTTAATCTAATATTTAAATTTATAGAGCACACTTTAAAGGAGAGCAACTCGAAAGAGCCTTCCCAAAACTGGTTAGGGCAATAAATCTTAATTTTTATAATCACATGCTTAACCAACTCTCTCGCAAGATTCTGTTTGCCTCAATTAAAGCAGCGCCGCCATAAGGCAATTGAAGCTCTCCATATATGTTCATCCACATAATTGCCAACAAAAATTTCAATTTTTTTTCTGTCATAATTTGCTGTTGCCTTCGTCGACGCTGCAGCAGTAAATTTAATGCGACCCATAAATTACATCATCGTCGTTTACGATAAAATTCAAGTCAATGAGTTTCGAATTAATTTTTTGTGCTATACGTTTTTGGTGTTATATTCTTTTTATGCATATGGCCGATGATATATGGACTTAGCTGAATCCTACAGCACGTTTCAAACGTGTGGGGTTTGTTTAAGGTTTTCAATTTTACTGCTAAATATTTGTGGTGGTTTTTCCCCTAGATGTGGTACACAGAAAATAACATTTTGCTTTTTATAGGCTTTTGATATCTCTAAAAAGTGTGTCATGTGAAAAACATAAACCAATTTGCACTAAATTTGGTTTTAAAAAATGTGATGCATACTTTTAGATACCTTTTTAAATGATTTAAAAACTTCAGTGATTTCTGGGGCCCTTCGTTTATTAAATGTTAATAAAATATATTTGTTTTTGTATTAATTTAATTTTAAACTCATTTAGTTATAAAGATTTAGTAAATTTAATAGAAATTTGTATACGTTACCATCAATTATACACGATTTTTATTTTCTGTGTAAATTACTCTCTGACGGTTTACATATATTTTCGAAATGGAAATCAAATTTAACAATGGTTTTTGTTTTCGAGTGCCTGCGTCAGAATTCTCGCAAATGCAGCAAACTAAAATTGATGAACAATTCAAGGATGTACGAGTATGGCCAGGACTCACCAGCAGGACTAGGGAACGGTTGTAACTGATGGCCAGACGTTGTCTGCCCACTGGCATTGTCATTCGATTGGTAGCCCGCTTGTACTGCAAAATGATTTGGTCCGAGTGGAAAGAGTCTAAAAAAAAGAGAATAGGAAGCTCCGTACAAAAGCATTTGGTAGTCGAAAACTTCGTTTGCATTTTGATGACAGTTGTCAATGGGGAGGGGGAAAAAACGTTAAGGGGGGTTGCAAAAAAAGAGAAAAAAATTGGCAGAAGAATAATGCTTTATGACATGCGATTGAATGTTGTTGATTTGTTTTCCAGCTAAAAAAAAACTCCCATCTAAACCTTCACTTCTTTCAGCGAGAGTAATTGTCTAGAACAGCGTTGGGGGTAACAAAAAAAAATGATGAAAAGCGAACCAAAAGCGGAAAATATATATGGGGAAATTTATGTTTACTGCCTGAAACTTTCCGTTAAGCTGAAGCCGACATTTAGATTTATCATTTATCCAACGATATCTCTTTCCCAGACTTTTTTTTCGAGCCTTGCAAACGAGTTACGGGTTTTCTAAATTCTCTTTAGGCCTGATCCCAGATCCCATCGCTGGGAAATGCTCGCAAAATTTTATCGAAGCGCCATTCACGGTTTTATTCCCTTTTTTTTCTGCTGTTCCCTCCGTTTTGCTTCAGCTTTTTTTTATGCTTCAGCTTCCGTAAAAGGTAGCAAAGTATTTAAGCGTTACAGATTTATATATACGTATGTTTCGGCTGTTATTTTTTGTTTTCTTTTGGTTGCGACAACATTTTCAACATTTCCATTAAAAAAATATTGATGCTGGTCGCCGTCATCATGGGGACAGGTTGTTATCGTTGTTTTTGCTGTCGTTTCTGGGTCTGTCGTCATCAGTTTATGTTGTCATCGCTTTAAATTCGCCAGTCGGCAAGTACTCAATGCCCGATCCGCTATATGTATGTATATATATATATATATTTAAATATTCATAAGGTGTGCACTTTGGTTTTGTCGCTATTTATTTATGTTTGAAGTGATTTTTATATCTTATTTGTATTTTATTGGGTGAGGCTCAGAGAGCACATTGACAACTATTTAACACGTGTCCGGCAAGTTCTTTGGTTACAAATCACTTGTGACAAGTTATGGCACGGCATAAAATATTATATCAGTCCGTATCTTGGGGATTGGCCGCTTATTCGGGAATAGATCAAATCCCTTCTTGCGGGTGTACTCATAAATCATTGTTGAGGAAGGGTTTGACATCCCAGTTATTGGTTGTTTATGGGTTCGGAACGAGACATTTGAAAAATGAAGGCGTTACCATGTTCAGAATGTCGGAATGTGGCCCCGAAAGGATTAACGCGGACAATCTGTCATATTTTTGGGGGTTTCTAAAGAACAGATTGAGCCTTGAAATATGCTAACAAGGCAAGTCAAAGGAGATATAAGTTGGGATAATATATCATTAATTTTTTTTTTTTATTAAATTTGTATTAGATTTATTTAATTTTAGTTATTTAAATTCTGAGCATGTAAAGTAAAGTAAAAAAAGAATAAACTTTTTAAAGATATACCTACAGCTGTTTCTGAAATTTTTAATGTCTTTGTCAGTATCTCTTTATATTAATCAAACAAGTCGTGACTAAATCCAATTGGTAAATCTGTTATAAGAGGGTTGTTTATTATTTTATTTGTTTTACTTGTAAATAGTTTAATGTAACCTTTAAGGGGTTCTTTATCTGACTCATTGGAACTTATATAATCTCCTATCAAATCGTATCTTATACCACTTTAAGAACTAGCTTTTTTCAACCATGAGCCATAGTTTTTCCAGGTATTAAACTACTTTAAAGATAAGATAACTTATAGATTCCACAAATAAAGCAAAGACAGTAATTGATATATGTAGTTTCTGCCAGCAATAACCTTTAATTATATAATATCATCTTTAACTTATCGAAAGATTTCCCTAAGGGAAAATGATTCAATGGGGATAAGTTTCGGCCAAGTTCTTTGGAAATTAATTGGGTAAGCCACATCAATGTCGCGGCCCAGACAAAACCTGATTGATGCCCATCTTTTAGTGGGCCAATTAAACAAATCGTATGTCAAAGAAGTATCAATGAAAGTGTCTGCGAAACGAAAGGAAAAGCAAACAAGGGAGGACGAGGACATGGAATCGTGTCAACAACATGTTTAAACACGAATTAGGCAACATAAAAAAGGATTTACGAATGTTATGTTCGATACGGAAGCAAACACAGGACTGTCCAAGGAAAAGGCGGAGTAAAAGCTTCAAGCAGCCAAGAAAAAATCCAGTAATAGTAGTTGGGGGGACACAAACAGGATTACCCGGCAAAGATTGATAGATCCCACTCGACAGGGGGACCCATGTGGCTGTGTTTGTTCATTTGGGGCTCGAAATTGAGTTATTGGCCGGGGTATTTGCTGACCATTTTGATTGATAAGCCAAGAACAAAAATAAATACAATAACATTAAAATCTATATATATTTTTGTTTGTCTTGTTTGCAGGCTCTGTGCGGCGTAGTCTTCCAAGTTCCTACCATGTCCGGCGACAAGTTGCGCATCAGCACCATGCAGGAGATCATCAAGCCCAACACGGTGAAGCGGATCCAGGGATACGGCCTGCCCTTCCCCAAGGACACCACCCGCAAGGGCGATCTCCTGGTGGCCTTCGACATCCAGTTCCCGGAGAAGCTGACTGCCGCCCAGAAGGAGGTGCTCAGGGACATGTTATGAGGGACGCGGCCCACCACCAGTGACGACTCAGACTCTCTACCACACAGTCCGGTGGCATCGGACTTAGTCATCCAGCTCAACACACACCACACACACAGCACTAAAATCAAACCGAATCCATATATTTCTCTACGTTCTATTCATTGTTTAACATCGCATCGACGAGGTCTTCCCCCATTTTGCTTGTTTTTTGTGTTCAGATCTGCGCATTTTTTACAGGAACTCTTTATTAACAATCGGTTTTGCTCATCGACGCCGCGAACATGTTTGCATAATATGTATGTTGACCATAGTTATTATATCATTAATTCTTAATTTATTTGTCTAAATTAAAGCTACATTTAATAAAAATTACACACACCACACTGAAACATGTGGAAGAAAAAACAAGCGAAGCTGAAAGAGTTTTACTATAAATTGAGATTTATTTGAAAGGGTTAATGTGGAATTATATATAAATAATGCAAGCACTTTCTATATCTATTTATGTGTTAAATTTGGCAGCCAATCCCTTATAATATATAACATTAAAAATTTACATTCTAGAACCATGAAGAATTTTTTAAAAGCAAATCATACATTATCTGACAAGTCATGTTCCTGCAATTTAAAATTAGAAAAAAAAAAGGAAAAACAAGTAAGAGTGAAAAGTGAAATTTTCGTTTGGTAATCGCAAAGCGTTTGCCTAATTAGCTGCCGCTTCCAGCCAGTCGCCGCCCCCTGCACCCAAAACACTCCCATGTCAAACGGAATGCTGCTCGTTAAGTCATTAAAATTGCATGAAGTCAAAACTTTATGGTCTGCAAAGTTTGCGTCAAAGCAGAACTAACCCAAAAAAAAGGAAAAGAAAGGAGAAAAGCTGGAGCAAGCCGAAAAAAAAAATTAAAATCGGCTGAAAGACTGGGAAGAAAGTCCGTTGAAGAAGCGAGGAACCAGACCAACATCAAAGCTGGCAAATGGTAATTCGTTTAAAAAGAAAGCCAGCGACAGACGGGACATAGACATAGACGCATTTCATTTGCAGACAATAAACAGGCAGCCGCTCCAGAGGCAGATCCAGAAGCAGGACCACCAAGAACAGGAACAACAACAGCATCTGGAGGGCAGAGTAAATAAATTAAATTTTGAACAACTCTTTGCATACAAAATAGCGGGCTGGAATGCTTGGCCGAAAAAGATTCAGAAGCTTGCTCAGATTTCAAACACATGCCAGGAGACGAGCAAAAGCGGGAGCAGGAGCAGAAGCTGTGACCAGGATGAGCTCTGTGCCATGGATATGGACGAAGTCGAGCCGAGTGTTCGATCTGCACGTGCCGGGAACACTCCACAGACCTCTGGCGCTGACTCTGTAACAATTCGTTGCGATTTTCCACTTATTTGCAGGAAAACCAAGAAGAAAAAAAATGTAGCCAGGGCACACTTAAAAAAGAGTCTCACTAAGGCTTGGGTTAAATAATTGAAAAAGTGTAACATATCAACACAAGTCTTTTTATATAAATTACTTCAAAAATATAATTTGTATATAAAAAGGATTTATTTCTATGATAGTGTCCATATCAAGACAGAAGACCTAAAAATCTCTAATAATTTTTAAATAATAATACTTCTTAACAATCACAATTAAATTCCAATTTAAAAAATGGTCATTAAATCTTCGTTGTTATAGAAAACTAGAATCTGAAAATCGTATTTACTTGGACTTTAATAAAAGCTTAAAACAATAACTAGCCCCATTGAGAAACTACCTCTTAATTTGTTAAAATCCTTATAATTTTTGCTCACTTTACATTCGGAAAATACCTAAAGAAAAAATTTATTTACAATAAAATTTCTGCCCGTGTAAACTCCAAAGGAAACCTCAAAATCGTAGGCCGAGGCTGAGGCAGCGGATGAGCCAGCAAGAAGTTTCCAGCGCCATTACCATTGCGGCCTGTTTGGGGGCACAATCGAAATCACAGGGAATCATCGACAACTGGCAAATGTGTGAATTGAATTTTCAAACAATTTTCCCCCGTGCAGAGTGCAGTCCTCGTCATAGGAATCAGGTTGCTTCCCGATTTCAGTTTCTGGTCCTGGCGCTTTTCAATTCCCCCCTCATTGCCTTCCGGCTCCCGCTGGCCGAGGGAGTAACGTGCATGATTTGAGATTTGATTTGGACGGCGGCTACACATTACAGTCGCCAACCTCAGCTTCCACTCGGCCGTCCCGTTGTCCTGATCGTTTGAAGCGGCTTTTAAGCATTTCGCTCACGTCTCGGATGTTTATGCCATTAGCGTTTAAGTTGCCCATACAAAATGCGATTCGTAAATAAGCAAACGTTTCTTTGTTTTGGTTTTCTCTTCCCTTCAGAATTTTTTTTAAGGCAGACTCTCAATTGTTGCGGCAATTGGTAATCGATGCTGGGGCTGGTTATTGAAAATTATAGAGGGAGGTGGCTGAGACTCGATAAAATTAAAGGAAATTGTGGCGTGAAATGAGGCGTTTTAGTTAAATAATGAAATAACATTATTTGGTTGTTTTCCTGAAAGCGGGGGTATTTCATATAAAAATATTTAAGAAGTTTTACCTATCCTTAAAGGCAGTCTCTTTTAATTGTTATACTTAGATTATTTTCTTGTATTATTTTGGGATTTAATTAAAAAGAGCTTATACTTTTCTATCAATTATATTAGGGATTTTTTGTTAAACCAAATATTGTTTTACTTTGAATTCTTATTTTTAAATCAAGAAAAATAGTATTTAATTAGAATTTGAACTTTAATTTTAATTAAATAAAACTCATTTTTCTTTGAACTTTTTTTTCATCATCTTTAATTTATAATTTTACCATACATAACAAAAATTTTCGCTGGGAACTTAAAAGCTTTAAAAAGCCTAAAAATATGCAACACACAAAATAATTTATCTGTAGAGAAGACAGCAAGGGGAACAGGAGCAGCTGCAGATGGAACAGTCCGGACACTGCTCGAGATCCTGCTGATCCCTGGCCTCCTGCTGAGTTTTCCGCCGCGCTGTCCGATAGAGTCCTCGGATGAGATCGCCGTACGGTTTCCGAGCTAGGACTTGCGTTGCGCAATTTGTGGCATGCAAGCAAACCATCTGGGGCACACACTCCTTGTACGGAATGGGCGGCAGGATGGGCGGAGGACTCTCCGTGATGGACTTGGTGATTTTTGCCTTGATATCCTTATTGACCCGCTTGTTGCTCACCAGCGGGGAGATCTTTTTCTTCAGGTTCTTCTTGGGCAGATTGGCGACTCTGGGCTTCACAATGCCCACCCTTTTTTTGTCCACCAACGGCAAGGTCCTTTTCTTCAGGTTCTTCTTAGGCCGGGCCGTGATGGCCGCCTGGATCTCCGCCTCGAAGGATTCCTGCACCTTGGCCGCCTTCCTGTTTAACGCCGAAACCATATTGTAGCGATGGTTGATATTGTTGATGTTCCGCAGTGTACGCTCGACCGAAACCTCGTTTTCCTCTATGGCCAGCAGCGTTTCACAAATTTCGTTATTATTCAACATTTTTCACGAGAAAATTTTATACAACAATTATTGGAATATTCAAACACTCCGGTACAGATCGTTTGGGTAAATGAAAATGTGTAAAAACTAAGGAGAATCCACCTGTTAAGGGAGATCCAAAGCATACTAGATTTTGACGATTTGTCATTGGGAAATTCCGATATAGACTGACACGTACCTAAACACACCTTATCACTCCGTGAGCTGATAAAATGTGTTTATGGAAAACCCAACAATTCCTGCCGATTGCCACTATATATAGGGTGGAAAGCAAAGCGAAAAACCAGTTTGCAGTTGAGCTTGCTATTGGAAAAATGCCTCCACCACCACACCATCCCCCCAACCCGCCGAAGGGACCTGCACATCCTGGTGATCACCATCCCCATCCGGGACCACATCACCCACACGAACCGCCAAAGCCACACCATGGACACCACTGACCTGCAGATTGGATAGAAATTGGATAGACATTAAGTTCGATAATGCCAAAGTTAACTTATATTTTTTCGGTGAACAAACACTTACATATTTGGAGCTAAAATGTTGTATAAACAAAGAATTTAAAAGACTATGGTTGAATAAAATTACATATACACGAAATGTATAAAAAAGTACGGTGAATAAAAAGTTTTATTTTTTTTAAGGGATTAACTTACAAAACGGAAATACGTGGAGAAGCTGTAGTGAAAAAAACTGATCAGTCACTTAATATAAGCATTTAATCAATACTAAAATTTAGTAAACACATTTCCCCTTAGCTAAAACTATGGGCCATATTAAATATCGTTACTCTGAGAGACTTTAGGGGAATCCTATGAACAACTGCGTACCAGCAGATATCGATACTATAGGTGCTTCAGATTGCAAGCCCGCGTTCTCAATAATCCACAGATAGTGCTGACAAAAACAAATAATGTTTACAACAATTATATATGATGATATATGATGATAGAATCAATCATCGAACGATGTAAAGATATCATATCATAGCTTAATATAATGTTTATTTCGACTAGTACAGTAATATTTGCTTATAGAATCCCTTTTTTATCATATTCTGATTCATGAACTTCCGTTTTTTTAGTACTTTATCAAGAAGGCTTTTTTTTAATATTTTTTAACAACAAACCATGTTATTGACCATTGTTTCTACGGTTTCTTATCTTCGTAGCGGTTCTTTTGGGAAGTAAAAAAATCTTAAAAGCTTACACATAGGTTCCACCCGACTTATCTAGCGAACTGATAGGGTTGTGCTGTGTTCAATATATTTTGTTCATATAAATGTTCATATAAGGAGTGGGAAAGTTTAGTACACAACGGAAGCTAAACAAATAAAGATGTCTCCGCCGCCGTCGCCGCCGTTGCCGCGTCACCACGTCCACAACCCACCGGGTCATCCGCAATATCAGCAGCCGGTGCATCCAATTTGGTACGAACCTCATGGCCCAGGATATAACCCGCCGCCGCCCCATGGGCCTGGCTATAACCCTCCGCCGCACCATGGCCCTGGTTATAACCCTCCGCCGCACCATGGTCCTGGCTATAACCCGCCGCCGCACCACGGTCCTGGCTATAACCCGCCGCCGTCTCATGGCTCTGGCTACAACCCGCCGCCGCCCCATGGCCCATATCCATATCCACCAGGACCAGGTTATGTGCCGCCAGGACCTCCAATGGAACCCCGCTAAGGACTCGACTCATCCCAAGTTTATTTATAAAACTGTTTAAATTATTTTTATAAAAATAACTTATGGAAAAACGAAAATCATTAAATGATTCTCAAGCTCAAACTAAAGACACATTGTTTCTTATGGGAACTATAAGTGATTTTAATAAAGCAAAGAAACAATAATTCTATTATAATGAATGATAAAATGTTAAGCCAAATACCAAGCTACCTTCTTATCTTTATGGATCAGATTAACTAACCACACCAACCATATTCTGAGTAATTAAAGGGGAATTCTATTCACAACTGCGTATAAGCAGATTTTGATAAGATAAGTGTTTCAGATTGCAAGTCCGTTTTTGCAACAATCTAAAGATAATGTTTACAACATCTATTTTTATTAATTCTTGCGTATGATGTTTTTTTTTTCGTAGTACTCGAAATACTAATTTCTAGCAAATAGTGGTTTTAATGGTTTCCTCGCTAGGAACTAAATAGTTATAAAACTGGATACATTATTTTCATGATCAAATAAAACGAATAAATTATTAAAATTTCAAAACTAGACTTTGTTTCTAATTAAGAATGCAAGGGATTAATAAGGTTTTTTTTAAATCTTTTAAAAAGCAAAAATAAAAAAGACTCTTTAATTAAATTCGGAAAAGAAAATAAAGTGATATATAACTTATATGAAAAATGTTAGCCCTTAAAGGGTATATTTCTTACCGCACAAGGTAGAGGTGCCCAGACAGTGTAAACCACAGAGCATTAATGTTAAGGCCAATTATATTTTATTTTCGGTTTGTATTGTGTTTGGTGGGTCTAACTTTCGTTTGGTATTGAGTTCAGTTGGGTTTCTGTTTGGTTTATAAATAGGGAAACTAGATGTAATAGCTTCCATAGGAACAATTGGTATAATGACCATTTATTTTATTTAGCTGGGTTTAAGTAAATGAATGAAAATTCCGCGAGTCCTGAAAAACACTGTACTTTAATGTCCTCTAAGACCTTCATTATTTCCAATACTTCCTTAAAATAATAGTTCTCTTTTTTAATATATATTGGAGTATAAGGGAATGAACTCTTTAAGAATTTCTCATTAATGGGCTTAACTTTAGTTAAAATCCAGACACCAATTAATTTTTCGTAGCAGTTGAGTTTTGTGATTTTTAATTTGTCAACATACAACTTAGGTACTTTTCACATTATGAATTAATGTTTTTCACTTTTTGTAAAACTATTTTACTATTATAAATATAATTTTTTTCAGTTTGATAAATAATGTCCCTTTGATTGGATTCAGATATATATATAAATCCTTAGCGAGGATGCATTGGAGGTCCGGGCGGATGGTGATGGTGATCATGGTGATGCGGAGGTCCGTGGTGCGGTGGCCCATGGTGGGGCGGACCGTGGTGTGGAGGGCCATGGTGGGGTGGTCCATGGTGTGGAGGGCCATGGTGCGGGGGACCGTGATGCGGTGGCCCGTGGTGAGGTGGTCCGTGGTGATGGTGCGGAGGCGGTGGTGGCATCTTGGCTTGCTGAGCTACAGTTGAGTACTGAGCACTCCACCTTAGGCCTTCCATTTATATATATTCGTAATACTATTTGAAGTGTACCTAAACAGATAAGGTTGGCACCCATAACAATTTCGGATTTCCCAATATTCCGCTATAAAGATAACCGACCTACCCAGACCTAAAGGATTTGTCATATGCCAGGGGAATAACTCTCACAATGATTGAGTTATGACAACTATTTTTGGTTGTTTCTAAAAAAATG